>WMED01004156.1:9023-21100 GCA_019650415.1 Pipa parva
TGTACTTAGTGCAGATAAAAAAAGGATTGAATACTTCACCTTTAAATTGAAAGCAAACACAGGGGAAATATATAGCAGAGCCTTCCATTTTATTCTCTATTTAGTCTTTTACCATGATGCTGACATGCATTGTAAAAGATGGTTATACAATTTTCCTTGTTAATTTTTATTTGAAATTATATTTTCAAATTAAAAATTTAGATAATAAGATATAAGATGACAACTACATTTATAATATTTTATAAAAAAAAAATAACTGAAAAAAAAATGCTAGGCTGCTATACACTCAAACACAATCTATTGCATTGCCCTTGCATACTAGCTGCAATATTTTCTCTTGTGTCCCAAAGGCCCAATTGATTTATCTGCCAGAAGCCTGAAGCCCCAAAATAAGATAGCTTTGAGTTTACAGAGGTCATTTTTCATTGTCTAAATAAATTTTTCTAAACAAAAATCTTTCATCCTGTTAACCGCAGGGTCCTTATCTCCCTGGAGGCTACAGCAACCTGAAAAAAGTCATTTCAATTCCTTTATGACGAAAGATAAAAGCAAGCTCTTGATTAGTAAGGTATGGAAAGACTTCCCATTAAACATTGGTAACGTTAGCGATGAGAAGTAGCTCAGCCGTTTCATTTAAAAACTGAATTATCCTTAAAGCTGAATCTTCATTAAACCCTGGATAAAAGTGAAGATCAAGAAAAAAGTGAATGCTCTCCAAAAATATATATATATATTTATCCCTTAAGGAATTATACCTGCCTTTATAAATTTGACTATAAAATGGAAATGTTTATATATATATATATATATATATATATATATATATATATATATATATATATACTGTATGTGTGTGTGTACTTTTTTTTTCTAGAAAATTCCAAAATGATCAGAAAATAGGGGAGACTAGGTAGATTTGTGGCCCTTAGTGTTTAGCCTCAGGTGTCTGCAAAATGTCCCCATCTTACTTGCCTGTTTACCTCTTATCTGCATTTCTATTTAATTAGGAAGAAAGGCAAATAGTAATGTGGAGGGAGATATAGGCAGCAAAAGGGAGCTAAAGGCAGATATGCTTAAAAGGGACTTTTCTATTTTTGTTCAATTACACAAAATCTAATAGGAGAAACAAAAGTTGAAAAAAAAATGTAATACAATTTTGACACATTTTGAATGTGATGTTGAATGTTTTTGTCCAACTGGAAATAATGGTTAATGTCAGGACAGAATTGAAGAAAATCATGAAATCACATTGAAAAACTGAATTTTAATGCTGATTCCCATTGAGAAATTTGTCAACATTGAGTATTAGCCGTTATAAAAACACAAACTGGAATGAAATATAGTGGTGGGAAATAGGAGGGTTATGACACATTCGATCAATAAGTGAAAAGGGTGAAACTTCCTTGACAGTGTATTTGTTTTCTAACTTCCATGACCCAGGGTGTATATGACATTTCACTAGCCTTCAACTTGCCAAAAAATGTTATAGCTTACTTATGAAAGGGGGAGATGACTGTTCTTTTTTTAAAATTATTTCACCCCAAAAAATTTTTGGCCATTTACATAGTATTAAATATGAAAAAGTTCAATCTAAAATGGTTGCCCTTCCATCATATATTTAATGTAAATCCCTCACTCTTTTTTGCTAAAAACAGATCAAACATGTATTCTATAGCAACAGTTTCCCCAGATACAGGGCAAAATACTGCATAGTAGTAATAATTCCACCAGGCTGAAGGGCTTTACTCATGGTGAAACTTTAAACAAAGATGGTACTTACACCCAAGATCATTTAACATAAATCAAAACGTACTTATTTAAAATTAAAAGAACAAAACAAATGAGCTGGGGTGAACCTGTGTAATATTAAACATGGCGTGATATGCTTTATGGGAACCACAGGACTGATATGCCACTTGAGGAACTATAGCATACTCAGCCATTGTTATGCTACTTGAGTAGCGATAGCATACTGGGACTCTGGAAATAGAAGAAGGAAGGGGACCCACTTTCCATAGTTGGGTTGATGCTGGTTAAACCGGAGTTCTTCACCCTTAAACCCCATAAGGGAGATGAACTTTGCATTCATGGCTCTTTGGTTACCCACTACTAATGGAAGCTGCTAACACAAAGCCTGTGACACAGGAACAGCTCAACTGTAATACACAGCATCTGGAGTAGGGGAACTGTAATGCAGGGAATCACTGCAATGCTGACAGGAGACTGATGTATTGGAACACTAAACCAGAACTGTAATGCAGAATACCCTTGAAGTAGACTATCTGAACTGAGAAACTATAATTCATAAGAAGAAGAAAATAAAACAGGAGCGTAGAAGACACTGATGTACCATGATGCTGATGCAAAGAAGCACAGAGAACATCATAGGAGAAAGGAGACAGAAGATACACAGGAGAAATGATGGTAGACAAGTTCAGAAGAACACTGACTAAAGAGACAACAAAGCTGAAAACTGTAACACTGGAAACTGCTAAAACACAAGGGAGAAGACACTGAGACACAAAAGAAACTTCTAAAACACAAGGGAGAAGACACTGAGACACCTTTTTTTTTTATTGAATATATCCATGGAAAGGGTTTCCATACAGTATAGCTACCTTTCCATGGATTTATTCAATAAGAAAAAAGTTTCTCACGGCAAGTATCGATCAAAGCATATCTCGCGATACTTACTGCGAGAAACTTCAAAGCCTTCTCCTGAGTTATTAAACTTGGAAATACGCAAACGGCTTTTCCAAGTTTAATAAATTTCACCCAAAAAAGTGTACCTTAGCATCTGTCTGATCTGAAGCAACATAATTATGGCCATTTTTCTTAAATCACATTAAATTAACATGAGTGCAATAGCTTTATTATTATTTATTATGCTTTGGCAAATGTTTATTTTAGGTGGTCTGTCTATTTTATATATAAAGAAAAGTAGAGTTGATCCCCCTAAAGTGACATAGTTTGATTTATAATAGTAGCTAAAATCACTCAAATGGAAGTTCATACAAACCTATACATAAATCCAAGAGGTTCTGTTAAACTTCTACTTGTTAGGGACTATGAAATGTAAACTTCAGTTCTTTCTAAAAACATCTTCAGTACTGTTTTAATTCAGGCTTCAGTTTGGATTTCTTTGATTGGATACAGACTGCGCACCACAACATCTTCAGTGTTGTTTAGATTCATGCATGAGTTTGGCTTTCTTTGATTGGATACAGACTGCATACCCCAACCTCTTCAGTGTTGTTTAGATTCATTCATGAGTTTGGCTTTCTTTGATTGGATACAGACTGCACACCTCAACATCTTCAGTGTTGTTTAGATTCATTCATGATTTTGGCTTTCTTTGATTGGATACAGAGTGCATACCCCAACATCTTCAGTGTTGCTTAGATTCATTCATGAGTTTGGCTTTCTTTGATTGGATACAGACTGCACACCCCAACATCTTCAGTGTTGTTTAGATTCATTCATGAGTTTGGCTTTCTTTGATTAGATACAGACTGCATACCCCAACATCTTCACTGTTGTATAGACTCTTTCTAAAAAGGCACTTAACCTGGTTTGTTACTCTCTGTAACTTTGATTGATATGATTGTAATTCAAATAAGCATACTGATTTCATAGCAGTGTCTCTGTTGCATCCTTGCCAGCAACATATTCACTGTACACTATATATATTATTGTTCATCAATAAAGGTCAGGACACTTGAAAAACCTGTGTCCACAATGCTCCCGGTGTGGTTTATTGTTCCTGGTTGCTAAATTGAGCCTATCTCTTACACTCTTAAAGGAGCTTATTCATGAAAGCCTGAACAGTTGCATGAATATCCAAAGTAACATTTATTAGCCACTTAATGATCTTTACATATTCAGCAAATTTTGCGATGTGGTAAATTTATGACCAATTCAGATGCTTACAACAGTTGTGGACCTTTGGAGCTCTTCACATTACTTTGCATCCGCAAGCACGGGTAATTCCTAGTCATCAAGCATCTGCTGCAGTAGCGAATTTGGCAAGGTGTATTGTTTTACTTTGCCAGATAAAAATGGTGAATTAGGAGGCTGATGGCAAGACTGCTATCATCTGACTGACTATGCCACACTACACTAGAGACAACTACTGACATTCACTATAGGGATCCTCTGTTTGGTAAATAAAGAGTAGAGAATTCATGACTATGTGAGCATTGCAATCTGAAGTGATGAGAATTCAATTACTACAGCTGAATTCTCACTTTGCTGGCCCCCCCACCCCCAAAAGGGGGCTACAAAAGAATCTATCCTACCATAGAGCCTAATGAAGATCCAGTAAATTGTATGTATATCCACCCTACTGGTCCTGGAGAATCTCTCTCTGAAATGGTGTTGCAGTATAGTGTTATTAAAAATAATTTCTAAAATGTATGCAATATTAAAATATGAATTAATGAATATTGGATATGTTTAAATAATAATTCATGCACATTCATAATCCTATAAGGCTGATGGGACATAGGACATTTAATCAATGCTACAGTACATTTATTGAGGAAAGGAATCAAGTAGCACATTTTTAGCTGATATCCAGTAATTCCAGGGTATATTGTGTCATGGATGACACACAGCTACAAATATTGCCTTGATACACAAAGGACCCTCACTAAAATGACTGGAGATTAGTCCAGGTTATGTGGATATTTGATGACTTCCTTTGCGAAAAGTTACAGTGTTCAAATACTGCATTTGTCATCAGCGTGAAGAGAGCAGTTGGCCAGGTCAAAGCCTGAGGATAGAGTAGATTAAGGGTACAATTGCAGAGTAATGCAGAATGATATAGTGTGGTCGCAAGCCGACAAGTTACCCCTTTCCTACTGGGTTCCAAATTAAGATAACAGCAAGTATAACGTAGCAGAAGGTATGTGTACACATACAGTGAATCCAAACAGAAAACACACACACTGGTTTCCTCTGTAGAGATTGTGTTTATTAGAAGACAAGCACACTCTTATATACATGAAACAGGATGAGCCAGCAACCTTTGGACCCTGTCCAGGCTCCTGATATCTAATTGAGTTACATTTTAATTGGTTATTACACCTCAAGCTATGCAATATTACCTTAATTGGTTAACAACATCCCCTTAAGCTACACATCCATTGGCTAAGAGCTCTAAGGCTGTCATGGTTAGGTTTTTGATGGAGCTTGCTAAATATATTCTTTGCGGTTTTGCTACCAGTTGCTAGGCTGATTACTACGCATCTAGGTACTTTCCATGGAACAAGCATACTTCAGCTAAAGCAGTTATGTTTTTTATATTGATAAACAAGCATCAATTAAGGTAAAGCAATTAGGTCCATCACATTTCCCTCCTGTTTTTGGGATGGTGCTGAAGAGTCCATCACAATAGTAATTAACAAAAAACAATACTCCTGAAAGAAGAGAAAATACCCTTGATCTTCAACATTTATTACATTCAGTGGATATCAAACAATTAACATGCCAGCTATCCTATAACTTTAGCTACCCATTGAAGGACCATCATTGCTGATACCAGGCATGGTGTATGTGTTGAGTAAATAAATCCCAAGTAGTCCCATCATTTTAATATGGATTTTTATATAATAAAAATTCATGAAGTGTCCTAGGAAGCCCAATTTTAATCCCAGATTCATTATATAGGAATTGTTAAAGCATTTGGAGCATTTTCAATATTGGGTTTTACTGTCCTTTTAAGGGATTTGAGACATGCATTAACAGACCATAACTTTACACGTTATTTCCAGTTCTCCACTGATTTCCATTTTATAAGCTAATTCTGCATTTATTTTATGGACTCGATCTTAAATTCTGTGCAAAGTTTTGACTAGACAAATGTAACAAAGCTTGTAGTATTATCTGCTCATGGCAAACTATTATATCATTGATTTTTCTTTTTGTTTCGGATACACACTTTACATTACTGTGAAATGTACCCATCAAAACAACTATTGTGCATATTTTTTGTATACAACAATATACACATATATGATTCTTCCTATATTTGGCTTATTCTCCACATCATAAAAATAATGTAACCCTCACTATAGCTTGTCAATAGGCTTTTAATGATCAGTACCTCAAGTTTAAACCATGCCTGGTGTTTCTATGAAATATTTGATCATGGAACTTAACCACAGCACTTATCATCATTAGAAAGCAGTTATCTTGCATGAGGTTTCTCGGTGATGTCTGATTTCAAGGAACAGTTAAGTCCCTAAGGAAATAATCATATCAAAAGTTATTTTGTGTGCTTATTATATTGATATTTAGCACACCATTTCTTCCTGATGCTAAAAATCTGAAACTCTTGTTTAATTTCAGCTAATATAAAGTTACAAGTTAGTGATTTGACAGCATCTTAAAAGGGACAATCTTTGTCAGCGCTGCAGTGGTATAAAATGTAGGATAAGAGAGAAGTGGGTACTTTGCTTCAGTGTGCATGTTCCACTGTAACAGCCTTTGATTGGCTAAAATATTGACATAGGACCATTCCCCCTACACAATGAAGAATGAACAAATGACACAGCTTAATACAAAATACAAGACAATTTTATTGTCATTCTGAACAAGAAGCCTGAACAAAACTGTATTTCTCCAAGCTCAGAAATAGATTTGCATATATAAATACAGAACTTGAACAGAACAGAAGAATAGATAGATACTTCATTTACTGCTATTAGTCAACTGAAATTTAGTAATCTATTAACTTGTGGGAAAAAAAAGATTTTGTTAACTTTGGAGGTTTTGCATTGTAACTGTGGTAATGTTTTCCAGATGACAGAAGGCTAAGCATCTTATGCGCAAAATGAGTGGGGTCCGCGAGTATCTTCTTTGCTCTGGTCAAGTGATAAATAAAGATCCTTTATAGACAGAATTGAACTTCCAAATAAATTACTCTGCAGTTTTCACCACTCTTTCAAGAGACATCTTCTCTATTATGGTGCATTTTCCAAACTGGGATGCTACCAGTCAAAATACTTTCTATAGCACCTCTGTACATAAGGAGTCCACAGAATATTATTTAAAGGGGGGGGTGGATGCATGACATGATGTCATGGTCACATGGTGCATCAGTACCAATCAGAATCTCCCCATGTGCTGGGGCAGGAAAGAGGGGCACCTCCTGATGGGCCCTTCTTGCTGTAGAAGGCACTGGGTGGGGGGGGCAAGTGCCCATGCCTCTGTAGTAGATCATAAGGGTGGAAGGAAGAAGATTCTCTCTTTTCATTCTTCATAGAAAATAGTGGCATTATTGTGCTTTTTCACAAAGAAGCTGGTATTTGTAGACCAATTTAGGATATCATTGATACACCCCAAGAAATTAGATTTTTGGTTAATTGTTGTTATAATACACCTCCAAGAAATTTGATGTTTATTCTACAGCATAGGCATTTATAGTGAATTTAATATGCATTTCGTGCTTTTTTATGAATTCTGATAGAGATTTCTTCTGTTTTATTGACATTTACAAAAAGATTGTCATTTTTACACCAGGCTTGTTGAATCATCTCCTCCCTGTATGCTCCATTCTAGTTAATAGCCCTGAGTCTTTCAGTGATCAGACTGATTTTCCATGAAGGTATATGAACACAAGTGTCCAAGTAATAAACATTTTTGAATGAATATAAAGCATTTTTTCTGATGCTACCTTCATTGACAAAGCATTTGCACAGAATTTTAACTGCTGATTGGTTGCTATGGGTTACTAGACCTCTGTAAACAATTTCCCCTATTGATGAAATTCCTTCCTTCTGTCTTTTTAAGCCATGAACTGGTATTATTATTTTGGCAGTAAGATAATTTCTGCATGTAAAATATTGTATGATGGCATGTTTTACATAAGAATTCAGACTGCAACACTTTGCTTACTTCCTAATACATACTTTTATAATTACCAGCATTTATCACTTACACAATATAATGAAAATCAGGACTTTTCAAAAATGTACCGCAGAGTCATCAAGTTAAGATCAGTTCTACTGATTAAAAGTAATGGACTTGTACAACTTATCTGACAGTTAGGCAATCGTTGTCTATAATGTCACTGTGTAAGGACGATATCATTCAATGTGTCTATGATTTCATGTGTTTCCCAGTAAAAATAACCAGAATTGCTTAAGAAATCTAGGGGGGGTTATTCATCTAAGTGAACATTTTTCCATAGAAGTGTGAAATTGCACAGAATTGAATAATAGTGAACACAATGTATATCAGGATTTAGGCGGTATGCCAATCATAAAGCCTTTTTTGTATTAATGACAAAAAAATGAAGTATGATATGTGTGCAATGTTACTAGCGAAACAAAACACAACCCTTTGGTGTATAACAAATTGTTCTTTTGAACTTTGTCCATTGTACATATTCATTGCCTCAGTAAAAAAAAAGTAATAACAATATTTTCTGCTTATAGCAGCATTTTATTAAGCCCCATTAAGGCCGGTAATGTTCATTGTGTTATTTTTCGATCATACAGCGATTGAAGGGAGAAAAACCTGTGGGAAAGAGGAATCAGCTAAGCAAATGTCATCATATAGAATAAAATGTGATTGATTAAATATTGACCTGCTGTTTAAGCATTTGGTAAGAGCCAAACATTATAAAATCAATTCTTCACTTGACTTCATGTTGTGATTTGTGTTAAAGGCTTTTTTTTTTTTTTTTTTTGGTTTAACCTTTTTTAAATACAAGATCAAGGAGGGAACTTTTGTCAGATAAAACACTACTTTTTTTTTGTCAATGTGTTTTTATTTTCTTTTGAGCAGAGATGCTGCTAGGAATCAATTTAATATAATTCTGCCTACATTCAGTGCTCCAACAACATAATACGCAACATCCTAGAATGCACAGATATCGGATGCCTATGGGGGAATTCTAAATAAAAGAAATATACGGAAGTGAAATACAAAAGTGAAAAAGTGAGATTTTTTTCCCCCAGATACATTTTCCCCATTAGTAGTATAAATAAATATATTTTCTGCCACAGGCAGCCTTACCTTTATTCCCAGTAAAATTAATAGAAAATTGTTTAAAATTGTTACTGCATTTCACTATATTTTGCATCCAAATCTGCTCTATATTTACTTTTAAAAATACAAAAAGAGTCATTCATAAAAACTGTTGTCATATCCAAAAGAAGCATGATTTGCTAATCATGAAGTGCACATTTTTACTGTATTTTGAATATTACATTTATAGAGAAATGAGAATTGATAGATGACGCCCTCTTGGACAGATGATCTGAAGCACAGTAAAACTATTCATATGTTAAATTTGAGTTTAAAGCTCTGAATTTTAGACTCCATTTGAGCTCATAAACCAGGGGTTTTGGATGCTCTGTTGGCCAAAAGGAGAATAATTGTCTCCATTAAGTTTTCATGATAATGGGGTTTTATCTTTACTTTTTGATTTTTAGTAGAAATGCTAAGTACATAGTTGACACTTGTGAATTCCTATTATTTTAAGAAGGCTTATACCAGGGGTGGTAAAACGTTTAAGTCGTAGTTTGCCCATCCCTGGCTTATACTGTATTTTCTTAAAAGTGAAGCATTTTTGTACAGCTCCTTTTAAAACCACCTCATCCAAGATTCTTGCTAGTTTTATTTCTCAATTTCTTAGAAGTCATTGGTCCATTGTTGAGGGGTTGATCGCATAACTCCTCAGGAGTTTTGACCCTGGCTGAACATTGGTTGCGGAGTCTAAGGGATCCCAGATCTTCACCCTTAACCCGTATCTTTGCTGCAAGAGGACAGCCATCCCCAGGTGGAGCATATGGTCAGGAACAGAGGAGTAGGAAGGAACTCTGGGGAATGAGTTGCCTGATCTGGCATTAAATATAATTATAGAGAAGCACTGAGGTAGGTAGGAGAATTGGAGATTAACTTGGTTTAGAGAGGTTTTAGATAATCCCTTGTGTTGCTAGTCATGGCAGGAGGAACCTGTTTTGGAGAATGCATCTATCTTATACAGAATTGGAAACATAAAATATTCCGGAAGAGGGCTTTTTTTGGAAAATAATAACTAAACAAACTGTAAAGGAAAATAATAAAATTAATTTAGAAAACTGAACATTTTAGATCTATGGACAGGTTCTTCCTGTAATTCTTTATTCCATAGAATATGAGAGGTGTATTAGCCTGGAATGGGATGCAATATATTAAACCTGCTCTGCTATAAGCGGCATGTGCTGAAGTCAGTGGATACCTTGGAACAGTTACTCCTTCTACTTTAAAAGGTAAAGAACTGTAAGAAAAAATGCTTTATTCAGACATACCCAAAAACTGTATTGTTTTTATAAAGTCCTATTTTACTATTCAAAACAAAATGTTAATTTAATAAAATTGCACTTTATGTGGCATAAATAAAAAAGATAAAACATGTTCCACTGTACTTTACTACTTTTGTATGTATGTATGTATAATTGTATTTATAAAGCGCCACAAATTTACACAGCGCTGTACAGTTCAGCAATACCAAGATAATACAGACATGGGAAAAGTGCATTAAACAATACAATATAACAAGGATGCTTCACTTTAAGTGCCAGGCTGGTTGACTCAAGAGGTTGGAGGTCCCTGCCCCATAGAGCTTACAATCTAAACGGGAATAAGACTTACATACACAGAAAGACAGGTAATAAGAGCTATAGCAATGTACTGAAACACAGATCAATAGATACAAATAAATATGTCAATAAATACAGATATTAAAGGAGAAATAAAGGTATTAAATAAAAAAAGACATATTAAAAAACGTACCTTATATTGAGTTGAATCATTACAATAACAGTATGAACTGTGCTGTCATTTCCCGGCACCAATGCTGACTTCACAGCACAGGCTGACACAGGAGCCAGCCCTAAGCTCCTCCCATTTGGTTGAACCATGGTGAAAAATGGTTTCAGCGTCATCACGTTCATTGCGGGGGCCAATGAGAACGCTCGTCACATTTTGAGTGTGATGATGTGTGAGCCCAATTCAACCAAGTTGGAGGAGCTTCGCGCTGGCTCTTGTGCTAGCCTGTGCGCTGTGAAGTCTGCCTCGATGCCGGGTAATTACAGCACAGTTCATGCTGTGACTGTAATAATTCATCTTAATATAAGATACGTTTTTTAATACATCTTTTCTTTTTTATACCTTTGAGTCTCCTCTATGCATGAATAACTAAAGATAAATGGGGATTATTCATCAAAGTCCAAACAGTTGCATATACTGTATGTCCGTATTCACGTCTATTCATGACTTCTCCAAATCTGTTTATTCAACAATTTCTGCAATGTGATGAATTTGCAACCAATTCTGATGCTTACTCCAATTGTGGACTTACGGAGCTCTTCACATCAATTCATGTGCACAGGTAATTTGGCTATTCAGCATGTGATGGAGTCTATTGAAGGAGAGGATTCTGCAGTGAGTACTTCTCCGAATTCACCTGTTTCCCTTCGCCAGATCAGAGTGGCGAATTGAAGGGTTTGATGGCAGGGCTCCAGTGTTGCCTAAGGTGACTATTCATTCAAAAATAACAATGGAGACTAAATTAGTCTACTATTAAACATGAACTTAGAACAAGGTGACATATAAAAATAATTATATTTAACTTATATACAGTTAGTGGGATATAATGAGACTGACGTCACTGCCCTTCACTGGAGGAATTCTCCTCACTCCACATGACTTCTCAGCCTACTATTGTGCAACTGACTTTGCCACACTACGCATGCGATGGCGTCCGACGCTGTCTGCTGCTTCAAGAATAAGGAAAAGTGAATTTGTGACTTCCTAGTCATATTGACATGAACAGACATGGAGATACTATGCAAGGAGAATTCGGACTTTGATGAATAATCCACATAATATATACATAAAAATACAAGATAAAACTAATTTCTAGTACTCCGAAAGATAGGAATTCAATTTGGCTTTAAAGTGCAGAGGGAATGTTCCTGGTGAAGATAAAGGGGTAGAGAATTCCAGATGTGGGGACAGAGAGTGTGAGTAATACAGAGGGACAGTGCTTGGGGAAGATAAAGGGGTATAGAATTCCAGATGTG
>WMED01004157.1:0-21099 GCA_019650415.1 Pipa parva
GTGCAGGACATCAGCGAGCGCATATCAGTCTGTGCGAAGTGAGCCGAGCTCACTTCACACAATCGTTAATTCCTCCCTTAGTATGATCATTATAGACACCCATAAATGTTTAGTTTTGATTTTGCACAAATCTGGTTGGTTTAGGAGGTTGGCATTAAGAATCACCTTTAAGCCCAAAAATATTTTATGGAAAAATAACTGTTTCAAAAGCTAAGAAATGTGCAACAATGACAATTTGCGAAGCAATAAAGAGAAGTGAACCGCAAAAAACTAGATAAAAAGTAAACTGCTTTCCTTAACTGAATGGTAAACAATTTTGATTCACGTATCTTGCAGCCTGGCATTAACAATCTACCATGACTTAGAAGTTCAGTTATACATTGGGTTGAGTTTTGCTTTGAACTTGAAGTGTCTTTTATCAGTGCCCAAATACTACTAGATATTTAATAACATAATCAGTATTCAAGTGTCCTCAAGATTAACAGATCTGTTAACTGATTTATTTATTGTGTTAGGGTCAGGTTCTAGGTCCGGTCATAGTCAGGGGTTACAGTAGCAGCTGGTTTTAAAATGGCTAAATAACATGGTTCATTTAAAATGTTGATAACTCAAATTATCATTTGCTGTCCTGTCAATTAGAACTTTTTAGAATGATTTTGTTAATTAGAGTGGGCTTCTTTTGCTGATGTAAGAAAATGAGACTAAAAGTAACCCATTGCATTATCTGCCCCCTGGGGAATGAATACTGAAAAACTCATATAAAAAATCCCCCAAAAGGAGGTGAAGAGCCTGGGCTTCATCTACCTCGCTGTATAGTGAGTTAAACTTCATTATGAACTAAACTCAATAAATGTATTTGTGTTGAAGACAACTGCTGTTTGACTGCTTACAATTCCCAGGAGAGCACTGCTATTTGGGTAATTCCTCACATTATATACAGACATAATCTGACTTTTTTTTATCTAATATTCATGAATGAGGCAACAGGTATTTAGCTAGGCTGACTTAAAACACTATTTACCAGGAGGTTTGTTTTTTCTAAACCTTGGTGATCAGTCCTTTACTAACCAAACTCTTATCTAGTTAAAAGTTGTATTAGTTTTACTTCATTTCTCAATAGCATTATATTATATTAAGTTGTCAGTTGAAATTATGTGCCTCATTTTAGCAAAGAGTTCATTCTGGATTACCTTGCCCATAAGTGGGTAAAGAGTACTTTATGCAGTTCACTTTGAATACCAATCTAATCCTCAATCTGATTACAAATGAGTTCTAGTAGTGAGTAAAACACCAATTACTTTTGCGTTTTTAATTATCATTAAAGCACAACCTATTGTAAGGAAAGGTGTGTGTATTGTGTCATGGAAATACGACTACCTCTTTGTCTGTCTGGGTCCAAATCTGTGAAAGGTCGAAATTTATACAGATCTGTATTGAGAAATTAGCTTAAAACAATAAACAAAAAACAACAGATAGCAGCGCAAAAAGGTGTGTAACAAGTGAAATGTGTAGATAAAATCAAAAAAGGTGAACCAATCAGGTCAAAAGTCCCAAAATAAACAAAATAAACAATATGGAACTGGATTCAAATGCTGCTCTCTTCTCGTGGGTGTGTCCTCCCACTTCAAAGTCGAAACCTCCAAACAGAACCACTCAAAACGAACTTCTGTGAAAAAAGCGCAAAAAATATTTGCACGCAATGGTGCCTGAATCCGTGTAACAACAATAAGGAAACTCCCAAACGTGCCCAGATATGTGTAGAGAAAATGAAATCACACCACGACAAACATTGGTGAGTACAAATATGTGCCAACTGCTCACCAGATGTGAATGATCAATAAGCCTTCAGATATTCCTGGCCATATGGAAACATCATCCACTCAGCGTCCCAAAACATCAGAAACTATGGTGTCTTTGTAACAAAGGATCATACACAAGATATCCAAAAACGGAGGTATTCAATAAAACCAACCCACAGGTTTACAAAGTGGAGATTTGTAAGAAATCAAAAAATGCAGTTGAATGCAAACCATGCAGACAAAATTTTGCAAAAAATAGAGAACTCCTCTTCAAGATATATGTGGCCCGGTAAAAAACATGTTAATAACATGTGAATATTCCACAACAAATTTCAAACACTCTCCCAAAAATTGTGTATAAAAAAACTTTTTTAATAATGACAATAGCCAAAAAATATACAAAATAAAAAACTGGTGGTACTCACATACAACTTTGGGTAGAAGTGAACACAAGTAAAAAATGAAGGCAAAATGTAAAAAAAACAAAAAAAACAAAAAAAAACCGCAGTAAAAACACTGTTGGGGTTCCGGGTGAAACACCTTCAGAATAGACACCCACGTCCTGCAAATGCCTCCTCCAAGTGGTACTAACGCTACTCTCAACGCGTTTCGCCAAAAAATGGCTTCATCAGGAGAGTTTGTAGCTGAAAAAATGGTGTATGTTATGTGTTTACTGGTGCCTTAAATACCCACTAACGAGATAACCTGGAAGTGCACAATGTGCATCACTTCCGGTGTGTTGAAGCACTAGGGCTCTTCAATCTGTGAGGCCGTGGGGCTAATAAACCGGAAGTGATGAAAAACACATCATCTCCGGATTGAATGAAACGCACATGTGTTTCAAATGATGTTGAGACCAGATGTGATGTATATTACATCACATCCGTGTCCTACTGGAACGCATATGTGTTCCAGCAAACACTGAGGGACTGCCCACAGTGATAAAAAGAAAAATGTACAACCGGTGTGTTGAAGCGCTGGGGCTCTTAAATCAGTAAGGCGGTGTGGCTAATAAAACCGGAAGTGATGAAAAGCGCGTCATCTCCGGATTGAATGGAACGCACATGCGTTTCAAATAGTTGAGTAATGTTGAGACCGGATATGATGCATACTACATTACATCCGTGTCCTACTGGAACGCATATGCGTTCCAGCAAACGCTGAGGGACTGTCCACTGTGACAAAAAAGGAAATATATCCGGTCATATTTATATATGATGTAACAGTGTTTAAAATGAATCCATAACACTAGAAATATTAATGTAAACAAATATAATAACAGAAGAACCCATAAATGTTTCAGCAAACGCTGAGGGCTCATCCACTGTACCCAGATTAATAAACACATCTATTCATGATTATATATGGTACATTGGATAGATTTAAACTGCAACAGCATATGTATAAGAGCATGTTGTATATAAAGGGGAAGTATTCCCATACGAAAAAATGAAGAAATAGCTATATTTAAAAAACACTGAAAACACTAAAAAAGGGTGGAATTCTGAAGGAGCTTTGGACCCGAAAAACATCATAAGGTACAAAAAATGACAAAACATTTGTTCAGAAATTATCTATACACATTATTATTATAAACTACCTAATAATTGTGTATGATCCTTTGTTACAAAGACACCATAGTTTCTGATGTTTTGGGACACTGAGTGGATGATGTTTCCATATGGCCAGGAATATCTGAAGGCTTATTGATCATTCACATCTGGTGAGCAGTTAGCACATATTTGTACTCACCGATGTTTGTCGTGGTATGATTTCATTTTCTCTACACATATCTGGGCACGTTTGGGAGTTTCCTTATTTCCTTATTGTTGTTACACGGATTCAGGCACCATTGCGTGCAAATATTTTTTGCGCTTTTTTCACAGAAGTTCGTTTTGAGTGGTTCTGTTTGGAGGTTTCGACTTTGTAGTGGGAGGACACACCCACGAGAAGAGAGCAGCATTTGAATCCAGTTCCATATTGTTTATTTTGGGACTTTTGACCTGATTGGTTCACCTTTTTTGATTTTATCTACACATTTCACTTGTTACACCTTTTTGCGCTGCTATCTGTTGTTTTTTGTTTGTACACCACTGTGTCACTTTTTAGCAGCAGCAAACAGATATTGCCTTAAACTTTATTATGGCCAGATCCAACACATTCTATAGGAACAAAATATCATTGGTTGATTATGATTATGATTATGTAATTGAGGGTAAGGAAGATCCTCATGATTTGTTAAGGGATCTGGAGAGATTATATATCAATGAATCAAAGCATACTCATGATATTTTCCTATTAAAACAATATACTAAACATAATATAGTCCCAAAAGGTTTGAGGATAAATAAAACTTTTAACTTTCGTGATGAAAGTGGCAAATTCAGAACTGAAGTCTCCTCGCTGGGAGGGGAATCCCTTTAATGCGCGTGCTGATGTCCGCGCGCAGGACATCAGCATGCGCATTTCAGTTGTTCCGAAGTGAGGCGAACACTGCGCGCCTCACTTTGGAGCTTGCTGAATTCCCAACATAAAGTCCAAAAACATGTCCTTAACAATTGTATTATGCATATTGTTGAACTACCCTATAGGTCATTTCCTATAGTAGGTTTAGGGGGTTATTCACTAAGGTGCGAATTTGACTGTCGAATTTGCAAACAGCGGATTCCCATTGTAAATCCGCGACAATTACCCCATTGTAAAGTGGCGACAATTTTTTAATGTTAAGATTGCGACAATTTTCCCATAATAATTTTGCAACTGTGACAATATTCTCATTATAAATATGCGACTGCGACAGTAGCAACCTATTGCGACTGTCTTTATCTGGTGAATTTGCACCTATACGCAACAATTCGGACTTTAGTGAATAACCCCCTTAATATTCAAGTGTTGAACCTGATTGCGATTTCATTTTACATGAAATTATGATTCACACAGAATCTACAGATTCATTAAAAGGAACTAAATACTTTGTAGCAACAGATAAAATAATTTTCCCCACCTCATATTATCTAAAAAGACCATGTATTAATGGTTGTTTATTGTGTCTTGTTATAAAATGTGTCAGGTAAGCCTTGGCTGCAAAACATCCAATTTATATTTTCATGCTAATTATGAAAATATATTTAGTCACAGTTAACTTTTCATCTGATTATCTGTCTGGTGAGTAAACTTCCAATTAATAATGATTGTCACAAGCACTGTATAAACTGAGGAATTCCCAGAATGTATTGTTTCACTGTAAGATGTCAAATCTAGTGTCTACAAACTCCTTACTGGGGAACAAGATGGAAGTTCATTATTTTACTACACATGTCAAGGAATTGTACAAGAAAAACAATTCAAACAAAGCTTTCAAAATAATCTGGTAAATATCTATGCCTAATGGGGGTGATTGCTTGCTATTGCTCTTTCCAAGACTGTAACATCAGTCAGTCAATCTAAACAGCCCCTGAGGCTTAATCATTGTCAGAATGGCTCTCCCCTCCCAGTCTTATCTGATAATCAGACAATTTAAATTACAACAATGGTATTTAAACATTTAAAGATTATTGCCTTTAAACAAAGACAATTACATAATACAGATAATGTTCTGGCTCGTTTTCACATGCATGCAAACACACACAAACTGTTTAAAGGACCAGTAACACCCATAAAATAAAAATTTTCATTTCGATTAGCAGGGCAGTTTTTTACAAAAAAAACCCAGCACTTATCATTGAAGTTGAATATAGTAACTATAAATGTATTTGAGGCCAATCCACACTAACAATTCCCTTGATAGTGCCACATACAGTGCAGCAGATCACTCCATATTGCACCCCATAAACTGCAGCAGATCTTTCCCATACAGATCCCTTAAATCACAATCTAGCCAGGATCTGAATGGAGGAGCTATAATGTCAACCATCATCACCCAAACCAAGAAAGAAAAGGTAGGCTGACAGGGAAGATGACAGAGAGAAATGCTGTATAAATGTACATTTTTTAAAATACATATATATTTACAAAACCTTTATTTCATGAGTACAACCTAAATTAGTATTAGTGTTTTCAGGTGACAGATGCACTCTAAGCTTTATTTCCTCCATATAGTGCAGCAGATTCTACCTTACAGTGTCCCATATAGTGCAGCATCCCCCATATCACCATATTTATTATGCCCCATACAGTGAAACAGACCCCCCCACCCCCATACAGTGCAGCATATTCCCTCGTAGCCATGCTTTTATGTGCTTGTCAATAATGGGCAAAAATGACTAAAGAAGTAATAATATAAAAATGTGTTCTCTTTCCTAACTTTATAACTGCAACTCTTATGGCATAGCATTGCTTGTTAGTAACCAAAAACCTACCAGCACTTTTACAAAACACTTAAAAATACTAAAGTTCAGAAGAGAGAAACAAATATTTTTCTCTATTGCTCTTTCCAATGAAGTAGCATCAGTCAATCTGACTACTAATTTTTTGTTTGAGATTAAACAGCTATAAAATCGTTATGCTGCAAGACTGAATACTAACTAATTGCATACACATGCTCCAGGGTGCTCCAGATGCCATGCAACTACTGTATAAAGCATGGTTTTACACTGATTAATAATCAGCCTTGCAGCATGTAGAATGTATTGGTGTTTAACTATAACTGGGAAAACTGGCAGCCTTGGGTGGTTTGTTAAAAACCAGGCAATGCAACAAACATTTTTATTTCAAGTCCTACAAAGCATTTCTGGAATTAACATAAAACAAAAGAAATGAAGTTTGGAATTAGCAAGACAGGGCACTAGAAGGCACAGTGGAAAAAACAGGACAAGAAAGGGCAATAATGGGTAACAGTAGTATGTAGTGCTAGCATCTGTTATGGACAAGGTGCTCTGGGTCAAAGTACAACAGGAACTGAAACTATTTTTCAAAATCACGTAGTACTTCTGATAACAGATAGTAGACAGACAGTAAAACTGAAAATAAACACATAGTATGAAAACAGTATTTCAAATAAATGCTGGAAGGGAGGCAATGTTGGATAAAGACCCCTTGGACTACAGCTGATCAAGATGATGGCATTCCATGGACTATATCATGGTCAAAGATGGATGCCCTTTCACTGGACTATGCTGTGAGGGAAAGAGAAGGGAGGGCCTTGTAGACAACATGGACCCATCCAGGGCTGCCTGAGGGCAAAATGGTAAGATGACAGAAAAGTGTAATGAGTGGTGGTTGCATGAGTGCACCACTCATCACTCAGCTCTCCCCAGTGCTTCCAGGTTGGCGGTGCAAAATTCAAAAGGCTGAGCACTGCCTTCAGCAGTGCTCGATCATCAATTCCATTTCAAGCAAGTAAGAAGTTTTCTGTTTTACTGTTTGGCATTTTGGAACCTGTTTTATGTATCCAGTGTTTCAAGTCTCAGTTTCAGCTTCTTCAGCAGCATGTCTTTAGCCTTCTGAAGGTCAGCTCTGCAGCCCAGTTTTTCTTAATATCTTCAAGGAATATTTTCATGATCTTCAGATCTGTTTCCAGTATCGCTTCTGACTGGTTGCTCTTTGTGTTTGGTTTAACTTCTCTGTTTTTAAAGGTACGCTATGCTCCATGTGTTCCTGTGAGTTGTAGTTCATCAGTTCCTGTATCTACCTATATCTTCAAATGTTTCATAAGTAGGGTACACTTCATGTGTTGCAGCTCTCTCTATATATTATATTAAAGGGGAACTAAGGTTTGTTATCTTTAGCCTACTGCGTAGGAGAGATTCTTGATAGTACTAGCTTCTAATTTTCATTCGCTACCTTTGCTCCAGTGCTGCCTCCTCTTTCAAGGTAAAGTTAACATCCATTTCTTCTGTTCCAGCATCACAATCCTCTTCAACATCACTGTTTTTTTTTCTTTTGTTCATGCTCAGAAGCAGAAGAAAATAATCAGCAATGCTGAAGAGGAAGAAGAAATGCTTACACCTCCTTTTTAAAGGAACAGTCAGGCCAAATTAAAAAAAAAAATACATTTTATTATTTTGACTTATTAACCCCTTTTTGCTGATGCGATTTCTTATCAATGTGTTAAAAAACTTTAAGCTTCTTACCTGTAAAGAAGTGCTATACAGCATTTATGTGTTGCATCCCCCAGCCTGAAACAGAACTGGTGACTCTACAGAATCCTAAGAGAACACCCATCGGGAGAGCATTCCTTTCTGGCCGGACTCCTACGGAAGCCCTGCATTGGCACTTCCTAGAACTAACAGGGCGAGCATGCGCATCATCAATGTGACCTCCCTGAAGATCCTGGACCAGGCAATTCAAATGAACTCTGTTTTTCTAAAGGTTACACATGACTTAAAAAATGTTCAATAGTTATATACAGTATATTTATATGAGTACTGCAGTATTTGGTGATACCTTTTTTATTGGACTAACAGTCTTTTTAAATAAACAAGCTTTCAGAAGGTTTATTCTCCTTCCTTCATCAGGTTCAAGACAATACTCTTGAACCTGATAAAAGAAGGAGAATAAACCTTCCAAAAGCTTGTTAACTTAAACAGACTCTCCAATAAATCAATAAAAAAGGTATCACCAAATACTGCAATACTCATTTTTTGGCATCTGTGGACTAACATGACTACTCTATCCTAACTATATATATATATATATATATATATATATATATATATATAAAACTAAAACCAGATATGTGGCAAGAAACAAAATCAGAGTCTAAATAAAACCACAACAATGAAATTAGTACAGGAACCAAAACCCGGTCCTCTAATTCTGAATCTAGCTCATTGGGATTTAGTGTCCCTTTAAGAAGTAAATTAGGTATTTGTTGCTGCTAGTTCTAGAACATTTTAAGTGGATTTTCAACTGTGTAAATTCAGGAATAAATAATTCTTAGTTTAAGTTAACAACAGATGTGTTTAACAACATTTCATTTGCCAAGGGAGGCATATTGCATTAAACAAGATTTTACTATTACCCTGACTTTTACTGATGATCATGAAAACTTTCAATAATTATCTTGTAACAGCACAGAAAATGTTGTTCTACTGCCAAAGTTAGTTGCCAAGACATTTATAATTGTAGCATTATGACCTTAATAAAAAAAAATACTGTATTCTCTGCTTTAATTCCAATGTTTTTACTGGATTTGTAAAGAACCAATACTGTTATAAATAGCAAGACTAACATGAATAACTGACATTATTTTTGCAAAGTATTTTGCATGAAAATAAATAGAACATAATGTTCTTGATCCTTTGTGCATGATATAGCAGTATTGTATATACATAGTCTCTGCTATTCAGTTAAAGAGTCATTTTACCTGATAAAACCTCCTATTGTCTTCTCATAGCTGAAGGAGCATCCTGAATTGATTATTTAAATGTGAAGAGTTAAAGGGGGAATCCTGAGGTGCATATTGGTTATTTTGCAGAGCTGCTAGACAATAAGAAGCTACAGTATAGGCTGAATTGGAAAAATAGTCATGACCAGGCATGAGGCAGTAAACGGGACATGAGGTGTCAGATATAGAATAAAGGTAGAGCAGGAGGGATCACTGGCTGCTCTTGATGATTGTTGGATTGTTAGCTCTGAGTAGCTAGGAAAAAGTAGGGGCTCACTAGAAGAGGTCACAGATGATGAAGGGATAATTAACTAAATTTATCAGCAACATAACATGGCAGCCAGTTCCATTCCAGTTCTTAGAATTTTGATTTGATTTTGAAAGTATTACAGAGTAATATTTGGCTCAAAATAACTCATTCCTGGAATGCAAAATATGATTGAAGATTAATTATCTTATCCCCAAAGTGGACTTGGAGAATTCTCTGAGACTGCTTTCCTAACTTAGGGAATAGTCTGAGAAAAAGCATTTTGGTTTCCCGTATAAGCTGAAACCTAGATAAGACATATCACATTCTGGAAAGCATAGGTGAGGTAAAAATCGCACACACATAAAAAGATATCTGGTGTAAAAGGTGGAGGAGCAACATTTTGGGGAGTATTCTTCAGGCCTAGTGTATACTTCCCAAAATGATACTCCTCTACCTTGCAACTATAGTCCATTAAAAAAGGTTACACATGGATATCTTTATATGTGCCTAATAAAGTCTGGTGTGGAATCGGCATGTGGAATCAAAGTAGAATGAAAAGAGTTTTGGTTGTGTCCCATGCAGCACAAAGTATTCACATGTTCATACTACACAAAATTTGTCTACAACCTCCCAGATTCCCAGTTAGTGTGCCTGGTTTAGGAAAAGGATGATAACAGGAAGTCAATAACACATGACACATCACAGAGTCATGTTACAAGTAGAGTTCCTCATCTTTTAGCTACTATGGTAATTCTGTCCCTGCACCACATATATCACCTCTGCACTTTATAATGCCAAGGTCTCATAAATACTTTCTGGACCTATGGAAATGTCTCTCAAGATGTCTCAACAAGTTGATTTTGTGAACATATTTATGTCTCCTGTTTTAAAAGTTAACCTGGAAAAGGCAACATCTCTCCACATAAAGCTTCCAATTTCCCATGACTAGTGTCAGGGATTAAAACTCTACATCTTTCCAACACTAGACATGACAGTCTAGTCAGACATTTATAGTCAAAAAAACACCTCATCATGGTTCCACAGCCCCACCCTCACAGAAATGGGCTTAATATGTAATCATTGAATTATGCCTAAGCTAACCTTAACTTCAAAAGAATAGTGTCCTCCCCTGGTTACATACTGTACCTACTAGTATTTCTAAACCTTCAGCAAAGGATTATGAGAATGATATCTTCCTACACTATATTTGTTCATATGAGAACTGTGATACCTCATTTTATTTGAAATAGAACTGCAACTAAATATACAGTATATAAATATGTCACTTTTAGGTGTTAACTTTAAATGAAATTTCTTGAACAAAGAAGGGTAAGGTAAACTGCAGTTATGTATTTTTTTTTTCATTTCTCATGTTTCATATATCAAGTGCTGCACATCAAGTATCTGCTCATCACTACCTTATTCATGTATAATAATACTGTAGTGTATATGGGGACTGCCATAAAAATCAACTCGATATGACACAGTTAGGATCATATGATAAAGTGAGGGTAGTCTCAAAAATAAATTTACTGAAAACATATTTTAGCATGCAAAGCTAAAGTCTACTGAGTAGTAGACTGAAAGCCAAGTTTTTTTTTTCCATCCTATTTATTTTCATTCCTTTCATTTCTCTATAGAATGACCTTTTAAATGATGTAATGTTTGTATTATTTCATTGTCAGGATGCTATTGCAGGTGTGACTTATACACTGCAATTATTAAATGCTGTCTAATGATTTAGAGAAAATAAAAACAAAACCCCTAGCAGTCAGCTTTAGCTGGAAGGTTAGAAATTGTATTTGGTTCATTCACTAATTGTCTTATTTATTAATCTAACACCTCTGTGCTCCTCAAGTTTTATTATTTCAATATTTACCAGTTTCACCACACCTTCACCTCATTGGAAAATGATATGGACTCAAATCTCTTGCCACTTCAGAGAGGCAAACAAAGCCTTCATTTATAACCGAGTAGGAGTAAAAACTGAGGAGATGAATATTTCCCTCTTCCTCACCCCTTTCACTTAGCCAGGCAGGGAGTTGACACAGGGTGCAGAAGTCTGAATGCATATTTGTGAAAGATGCTTAAATGCAGTCACTCTCTTACTTTTTGCGAGTTTAGGTTTACAATAAAGGCTAAGGGGGTAATTTACAACAAACAATTTTTTATGTAAATACAAAAATGCATCAAAAAGGGACCTATGTAATTGTGAATAAAGTTTATAAATTAGTGATACTGGCATAATAAAAAAACTGTTTTTCCATTGTTTAGTGGTTGAGAAACTTTTATACATGGATCAACATTGCAACATTGCATGAAAATAGACTGAACTGGATTGACTTGTGTCTTTTTTTCAGCCTTATAAATTATGTTGCTATTTTACATATCTTCTCAAATGTACTCTCTTTCAATAACCTTCACTTTCTAACTGCTTATTGTTAGGAGGAATGCTGAAACTATTCAATTTACTGTAGATATGATCACACTGTTATGTGAAGGGCTGGACAGAATGCTACTCAAGGAACTACAGTGTGCTGACCACTGACATGTGAACCACAGGGCTAATTAACCACTAGAGTTACTATAATATACTCAACTACTAATATGCCTTTTAAGGAGCTAGAGCATACATTGACTTGAAAACAGTGGAGACTGGAGCTTGGAAACTGGAGAAATTGTTGGATAATCTTTACCACAGTGAGGTTGATGCTGAGGCATGGAGTCCTTGCTCTTCACACTTACCCCTGGCAAAGGGGGTATGAACTTTGCAGTAAGGTAGCCCAGGTTGAGGCCCTCAAGTTAGCCCTAAAACTGATGATACACCATTCCTCTAAGAAAGCTGTAATGTTTATTCTGCATCTGTCGAATATGGGAGAAATCAGCTAGGATATCAATACATAAAATTTACTATTGCTGTCACTAGAGAGTATAATGTATTTTATCAACTAGAGGCCTTGTTTTGCCTCAGTCATAGGGTTCCATGCCAACATTTGTTAAATCCCACTAAATAGATTTGATTAATTCAGTTGCACATTAGTTTGGCTGATGCAATTGTCACTTTTTTTGAATGTAACATGTTTAGCAAGAAAAACACAACACTTTGCTAACACAAACATAAAAACCAGTATATTAAATCAATAAATCTTTGGAAACCTTATAATATCACCAGCTGAAACTGGAAACTGAAATTTAATAAACATATAGGCAAGAAAAGTATCTTTCCTAATGTTTATATGACTCACAGTGGAATCAAAAGTGGCTTTAGCAGCCATAAAGCTAAAAAAATCCTTACAAATGTATTTGATATTGGTGACAATTATCTTTAAATTACTGTAATGTGATAAGTAAAGATTGCAAAGCCAAGAAGAAATACAACTTGGATAATGAATTTAATGAAAATAGGTATACTTTATCAGCAGCTTAATTTAAATATTGGCATATGGTTCTTGAGCATAAAACATGCTTAATGATTTAATTAATTAACTGGATTGCTCAGCTGTAAGAAAATAGATATTTTGTTCTGCTAAGCAGTTCACATGTGTATTTAATGGGAAATATATTTAGTATTTGCATAAATATAAATTATTATCCGATATTGATAAAGGAACATCATGTTTCACAGCACTGTATATTAAGAGTGAGTTAGACATTGACTGATGAGAGAAAAATACCGATAGACAGACAGATGTTGTAGACTTGATGACACTGAATTTCAAATGAAGTATGTCTGGTCTAAAATGAGTTGATGTAGAAACATCCAGTGGCAGGAAGAAATGTAAGACAAGAAGTAGGGGAAAGAATGAAGAATGTGGTAAAGAGTGGTTGGTTGTGTTAGGGAGCAGGGCATTTTTAATAAAGTGATTGTGTGGTTGTAGGCTTCCTTTAAGAAGTAGGTTTTAAAAGACAAAAAGTGCAACTCAGGAGTAATTTGTATTAAGGAATAAGTGATGTGGGAAAAGAAGAGTAGAAGCTCATGAGCAAAGCATAGAGGAGGATTGAGTATTTATTTGTTGTGGGCAGTATCAGCAAAACCTTTTAAAGAAGTGGATCTTCAAAGGAATGAGAACCCATGGTGAGAATTGACCGAGGAGAAGTGAATGGTAAGGAAGGTGATTGTGGTGTTAATTATACATTATAGGGGTAACAGTTGGGATAGTGGTTGATCAATTAGTGTTACATTATATATACAAAGGAAATAAGAAGATTGTCTTTGAGGTCTTTGATTGTTTCATTACTAAGGAAGGAAAATGCAAGTGTCAGGGCGTAGATAGGGCTTCAATGTAAAAACTAACTAAAAAGTTGGAGTCAAATGTGACAGTAAGCTTGTGATGTGAGGCTGAAAGTGAAATTGTTAATAGTGATAGGGAAGTCAGATTATTTGCAGTGGGAGGTCAGCTGTGTCAAAAGCACAAGTGAAGTTTACGAGGGTTGGCATGGAGACTTACCTTTTGGACTAGCTTGGAGCAGAATGTTGGCAATTAGTAAGTGCAGTCTTGGTAGAAAATGGATGCCATATTGGACGGGACAACTGTAAATCAAATTATCTATATTCTATGCATTTTGTGGTAAATATCTGAAAAAGACAGTGGTCATCAAGTATCCCAAATGAAAAGAAAGTCATAAGTGGGGCTGAAGTTGACATATGAAGATTGCAATTGAGAAACTAACAGTCCCACACCACATCTATGTTTAATATTGTTTTTGGGGTGTTGGAGAATTTTTAATTAGAATAGGAGAAGCTGACAGAGAATATGGTGTCAGCAGGTTTCTGAATGTACAGAAAGGTTTAGAGAGTTAGAGATATCTAAATGTCTGGAGTGAGTTTGTGTGGCTAGTAGAAGGATAAGTTCATTGGTGTGGAAAATGCACTTTGTAATGCAAATTGATTGATCAATTATTGTTACTCTGGATGGACTACTAAGTGGTGTACTGCTGATGACAAATATTAAATCATTTTCTCTTGAGCCAATCCATCATCTGATATAAGAAAGGACCTTTTTAATTTTAGAAGGTGCAGATTTGCATTGCATGCTATTATTTAGTCTATAGTCCACCAGTATTCCCAGATCTCTCAATTATTTAGTTTTACTCCTGTGAGAGATATAATGCCAGTACATTTTTAGCTTCCAAAGTACATATCTTGTTTAGAAAACATTGATCATTAAACAAAAAATGCTAACAAACTAGCGTGCGAGGTTAAAGATTAAATTAAAGCATAGGGAAATGATATGCCCTCAGATTTCAATAAATATCCATATATCAGGTACCATTATAAAACTGAGAAAAGAGTAGCCAATGAGAGATGAAGTGGGAATTACTGCTTGAAGTGCTGATACTTTTGCAGCATAAAGAAGATGTACAGTACAAAGAAGACAGAGTTCTACACTCGTGCTACTTATAGGGATAAGCTGATGTGCTGCTAGAGCAGTGTTCTTCAAACTGTGAGACACAGTACTAAATTAGGTGAGGCTAAAAAGAGAATCTTGTCTAGCTGTAAATAACTCTGCCAAATAGCATTTCATTATATGGTGTAAGTGGTATTTTCTTATGTCCTTTTCTGTAATATTCCATTGATCCAACATTTCAGAGCCCCTGATTAATCATGTTTGGGGCTAATGCAAGGTATGAAAAAAAGCATTTTTCCTGATTCTTAGTATTAAGTACAAGTTGTGTGACTTCCATTATATTTTTGGGCTACCACTGCCATTCAGCTAGTGGTGTAACTAAGTGTGTTTTATTAAATGGTGGCAATGTAAAATGAGTATAACCAAAGTTATTTAGAATCTGATAGACAGGTTGTGAGAATTGACCATAGGGGGAAACTGAGACTGCAGTAATCGCACTGCAGTATACATAACCATACTTTTACTCATTCATTTTCTAAACTAATTCATGCAATGTTGCTATTATGGCTGCAGAGTTTATAGATACAGTACTGCAGAGTGATCTTTCTAAAATTTTCTATGTATTGTTTTTCCGATTTACTGTTTGGATAGTCTCTATTCTACAACACTTTTCTCATTGCAAACAGTATCTTAGCAGTGCAGAAGGGACAGTCTGTATGACAGTTCCGTGTATAGTAATTATTCTGTTGCTGAAATTGTCCCTGTTGCGCAAGGAGCTTCTCACTGCAGAATTTCAGCACTATAGCTTAGAGAAGCCATATATTTATTTTATACAAAAAAAATATTTTGCTCTTGTTTATGTAAAAAAAAAATCACATGATTGAGCGTTTGTTAAGTTCCTGTTAGTTTCTTCCACCTACCAATCTACTATGAGGTTCTTCTGCCAAGTCCTATTCATGCTTTTTATGTTATCTAGGTTTGTCTCCAGCCTCTTGTTCAGTTTAGTTCCAGTAGCCCTGCACCCTCTCTTCTTGCCATCCTAGTACTGACCTTAGCCTGTATGCTGACCTTGGTATTGCAGCCTGGTCTAGATATTATCCCAATATCTCCCCTATTTGTCCTACCTTTGATGTTTTCCTGTCTGCTCTGTTCACTTTCCCTGGCCCAATGACCACTATTTCAACTGTTTCTTTGTAATTACAACTGCTCCCACAGTATCTTGTGACTAGAGTATATTTTAAAGTGATGGCTGGAGGAAGGTTTGGGCCTCACCACATTCTGTATGTTTACAGAGTATTAATGCATCTTAATGCATATCTGACCCCCAAAAGGTGTTATGAACATCAGGGGTGGCTGGACTGTATCTCATTCTGCTGAGGTAGTCACTGGCTTTCCCACAGTCACATATGCCTAGGTAATATGATAAGGACCAAATGGCAACTGACTTCCATTTTATTAATTTTCCATATTTTCCGCCCTTCTTTTAATCTTTTTAAGCTATGCCACAGTAAAGGGAGGGCTCACTGAGTCCTGGGTCCACTGGAATATTCTTCTGTGCCCTGGTAGTCAAGTCAGTCACTGGTAACTGATTTAAATAGTCTCCTGTTTGGCTACGCATCTGGGTTTTGTTCAAATTATAAAATTGTGGGTAAACTGTTCACAGTCCAATTAGACAACTTAATTCCTATTCTTCAGTCCATCCTTAAGTAGCACTAGTTGTTCAGTAATTAATGCAGAAGATATATCAGCCACACAAAAAGACAAACATAATACAAAGACTGGTTTTGAAGTATTTGTTTCTAAATATTCCTTCTCACAAACAAACAAATGAAAAAACTTGGCAATCATGAAAACAAGCATACAGTGCACCAACTGGCACTTCAGGAAATTGCCAAGGCATATCCAGTGTGCCGTTTAAAAGTGGTGATGTGCTGCTAAAGGGCAACAAATCCACTAAACAAACTTGCACTCAGATATAAAAAGTAATCAGTGCATATGTTTTGCATAAGCTACTGGAAATGTTTAGTAGTATTTATGTAGTATTTACATACTGATTGCTACAATGGGCAATGAGCTTTGCTTTCTGATTGCAGTAATAAGCAACTGTAGTGCATTTTTTACTCATTTGAGATTAACTGCAATAACAAGCATTCAATTTTGTGAAGTCTTTTTCTCATTGAAGCAAGTAATTGGTGAAATGTATAGGTAAAGGCAAAACCGAAATAAAATATATAATTCCACTTTTTAATAGAAATGTCTGGGTCATACATTCTCTATGGATTTATATGTTAACCAAAATAAGATAGGTGAACACATTAATATTTTTTTTCAAGATTTTTGTGCTATCTTTCTCTGCCTTTACAATGGCGTCATTTAGAAACATATTATTTCTTAAAAGGCTATTTGACCCCCACAGCTCCTACTTACCCTTTCATTTTGCACCATGGGAAAAAAAAACAATTACCTTTCTCTCCACCCTTCAGCTATTTAACAGTGAAACATTTCAAAACTTTATTAGTAGTAGAGTGACATTATTATATGTTAAATTAAGCTGGTTCACCCAGTATTATGGGACAGTAGATTTTTGCTATCTTTTCAACTATATGAAAACACTTTAAAGATATATATATTATGGACTAGCTGTACTCCACAAAATAAAAATAATTTGGCAATAAATATTGACTACATTTTCCTCTATTAAAAGAGTGGATAATGTTATAAGGAGCAGTTGAAAAAAAACCTAAAGCAGAAAGAAATCAATATTTTAACAAAGAACAACATCTTGAGGAACGTGTGCAGATTTCTTCTCTTTTATGTCCCCCAAAAACTCCCCCTGGATACTTTGCAAAAGCTATGTAGATCTTATAAGAGAAATGTTGGGTTTACAACGTTCGTAATAGCAGCTTAAGAGAAAGCTGAGAGAAAATGCGCACAAAGAATGACACATATAGTTCCTTATCAAATGAATAAAAAATGCAAATAGAAAAGATATAAACCACCAACAGATATACAATCAACCAGTGATATGTGGTGGAAAAAATTATAATACACCAAAAAAGGGAAAATCACCAGCTACCCAGTGAAATGGAGGCTTACCAGAGGTATAGGCTAACAGCTTATCAATATAAACCAATATAGGATCAAGTTGATAGGAGATCACAGATGGTGCAAGGAACTGCTCATTTGATGTTTACTGAGTGAGAGATATACTGTATGCTGTTACTTCATGCTGAAATTGATCTGCACACAGATTGTTTATTTGATGCTCATTTTTTCCCCATGTTTGATACTCTGGGATCGTTTTTGGAGTATTGATGTCCATCTGTGATTTTTTTCAAGAAGATTTATGGACTTTTTATTTGTATTTGTATTGTTATTTTTATTATTTTAACATATTTATTTCACAAATTATTTATTATAAGCGCTGCACTTTTTTTACTGTCTTCACTGTTACACAGTGATTTAGGTTTTTTTACACATAATAGCAACTTTGCCTAACTTGAAAGACAAAGACCAAAAAATATATTGCATAGATTAAAAAAAAAAACTTACTCAAGGAACTTGGCTGAACAATTCTAAGATATACAGAATCTTCTGTTATGGTACAAATACTGTTACAAGCTATAAAAAGGAAAGTTATCTAAATATAGGTAAAAATCATTATAAAAATCCTTACAGGGTTCTTGAACAAAAAATTGACACTAATGGGGTCCAATTCAACTTATCATTACCTCCCAAAATTTTTTTGCACTTATAGTCTATGTCAGGAGACTGGGGCAACCACAGTTATGGAAACCATTTAGTGAACTGTTGAGTAAGAAAATACAGCCTGATATGCAGACTTATATTAAGTTAGTAAAGTTAAACAAAAAACAGCTATGGTCAATACAGATTTAGACAAAATATAGTTCTGCTTTCTTAAGGTGCTTTGTACAGCAAACTTTCTCGTGGGGGTTTAGATCACACTAATGAAGATCAGAACATCAAGCAGTGTACATTGCAACCAACCCTTTAGTGGGAAAATAACACATACAACATGTTTCTGCCAAAGCCTATTCTCAAGTTAGAAAGGGTGTTGCCTTATATATATATATGTCACATGTGTGCTATTGTGATCTACTTACCTAATAAAATGTTGCTGGAAGTGTACACCATTCCTATGACTCTATTTTTTCATGATGGGTGAAATAATAAGCTAGACTTGATACACTCTACTGAGAATCATCTTGTGTAATGGACATCTACTAACTGCAATAATAATTTTATGTGATAAACACCAAAAAACATTTGAAGAGATGTTTTCTTAAACTCTGTAGATTCAAGGAGACCACAGATAATAGACTTCCTCTAAATGTACTGTAAACTGTCTGAATCCAACTTTGAATTCCAAAAACATTACAAACAAGTCTTCAAAACTGAAATTTCTTATTTATCTATGTCATTTGTTTTTGTTTCTCAAACAAATGATTTGTAACTAATATACAACACAAATGCAAAAAAAGAAGCTGGACTCCTTTCTTTCTAACAAAAAAGCATACAATTTATAGCATACTTTAAGGAAATATGGAATATTGTAATGATCATCAAATGTAGTTCTGTTAAATATAGGCTTGTAGAATGTTTAAAGGTATGGTTCCTTTAAAAATGGTGGAGGTTATACAACCATGCCTTCTGAAGCCTGTAAAATCTTAGATTAAGTGAGGTATGGTGGAGGTGTATGGGGCAATCACAATGCAGCAGAAGCTGAGAGCGCGAGAGTAGGAGAATCCATGAAAACAAAGGGAATAGTGTGCTTAGTGTCCTGGAAGTAGTGTTAGGGTAGCTGGAACATTTGGAGTCCCAGTAGATTTGGGGGTAGTTCTCGCAGGGAGAGTAAGGTTGAGCAAAAAGCCCCTGGTAGTGATAAGTGACCCTGGAATGGAGAGTCCTAATGATTTAAAATCCTTATAAAACCCTAAGCCTGAAGCAGAAAGAAACAAGTAAAGGAATTGTAAGCCTAGGAGGAGTGAACCCATAGAGATTAGTGTTATATACTTTTATGTTGTGTGTTAATTAGTAAACTCATTGAGCCTGTTTTTGTTGTTGATTTGTCTGAAATATATAAGCACATGTGATTGCCAATAGCTTCCCAAACGTAGACTGAGAACAGACATGGTAGATATATCAGGTACAAAGGAAAACATGTTCCTTGCCACATGTTACATGTGGGTTACAGCCCCAGTGTCTACTATGATTAATTATTATGCTTAGATGATATTGATGTATTTGTTGGTTGATACTAAGTGAATACTCCTAGTATCCCTAGATAATATTTGCTTCAGTTCTAAATTCTAATAGACTGCTGTCTACGACTGGCAACACCTCATCCATTATTACTTCATTTAAAAAAAATAGGGAGACAAAATATGTTTCAGCAGTTAGTTTTACAGTAGCAAATGTAACTTTTCTTCTATAACACCTGAATTACTTTTTTTTTCGCGAATTAAGTCAGTAGTGAAGCCTAACTTTGCTAATCACATTTATGACATTCAAAAATATCAGTAAAAGTGCAAGTATAAAAGTTCAGGTTACCACGGCAACTTCATTTCTCATTAGTAGATATTTCGGTTCCTGGAAACTGGAATAGATTCAGGATATTTTGACGATAAAGAACAAATGTTGATTATTAAAGAAAAAGCATAAAAATTATTTAAAAAAAAAAAAAAAAGTTTCCTTTCTAAAGTAGAATAGTCAGGAGGACTGTGATGACAGAAGCATTTCCCTAAGGCTGGCAACATTTAATAGTGAAATATTCCTTCACATTTATATACTATGTATGGCAGATTTGAACACAGATGAGGACTCTTTCTGTCTTTTAGATATATCTGACATGTCAATTCTGGTGTTACCCATCAAAAAGTGAATCAGTATTCTGATCTCCACAGGATACAGACCAGAAAAGTCCTGTGCAATGGAAAACATGCAGATACAAAGCAAATACAAAAACAACACAACCAGCTGAATGGATCCAAAAATAAACCGTATATTTCTTGCACGTATGAGAAATATTTACATGCTTGTAATTTGTAGCCATGAGATTTCAATTATGCAAATTCCTTTGTCATGGATAAAATACTATGCTCATCAACAGCTGTCAGGGAATCTTTAAAGAGTCACTGTAGAACCTGAAAATATGTCATGCTCATTTATACCTGTGAATAGGTTAAGGATTCTTGTCAGTGTTCCTCAGATAATATTAAGGCATGAGAAAATAGGTGAAGAAATCCCCTAAATGTATGAATTGCATGACTTTAGTTTGGCTCCCTAGGGCAGATGCTAGAGATGGCCGAAGTTTTCAAAAATTCGATTCGGCTGCTTTGCCGAATTTTTTTGAAA
>WMED01004158.1:0-21092 GCA_019650415.1 Pipa parva
ATTTTCATAAAATATAGCTTTTGCATTTCTCCAGCTACTTTCATATACAATGTCATCCAAACTCAAAATGGTGATAGAGAATGCCATCCTGTGTGTGGATTTCAAAAGTGTTAGACACTATCCAATACAGATCTGCCCCCTTCCCCCCTAATAACATGCCTCACACAGGATGGCATTTCCAAACACCATTTCATTTTATTCAGGTGTTTCTATGCCTTTGGACCACCCTGTATATTTGTCCATATATATAAATTTAGTGCCCATAGACAGAATCGTCTTAGGGTTTAAAGGTGTTTTTTATGAGTGAAGAACTCCTTAGCTATCTTATTAAGAAGTGCTGCAGTTTACTTTTTACTGTAGAGGGATAGGGTACATGACAGTTTTTAAACAGCCTTGGAATGTATATGAGTTCCACTTATGTCCAACCATTTGTTAAGCAATTTGATGCAGTTCCAGTCCTTTTAATACTGTAGCAGTAATCCAAATGCTGCACACAAATAGCAGACTGCACAGGTAATAGGAGGAGGGGCTAGGATTAGTTGATAACCTCTGTTCCAAGTGCTTGTTTTTTCTTGTATTGCTTTGATTATTTTGCAAAATCGGTAATCCAAAACATGTCATTAACAGAAAGTTGCTTTCTGCACTATATACAGTATTCTTACTTAGAATTCATAAACTGTATTAAAATGTGTTTTTTTACTTTAAGCTATGTTCTAAAACAAGCTTCATAGAAATAATTTTTCAGAATTATCTACTTATTTTCCTGGAGAGAAAGTTAAACACTTAATTAAATAGGTAGCATATGCCCGGTTACTTGCTATTCTGTCCAGCTAATGACTTTAGTACCGCAAATGTTTGATTTTTTTTATTAGCTTTTCTTTCCTGATTTATTATGTCTGAAGCCACACACGCTACCTTTGCTCTGACCTAAGGCTAGTGCCTACCTACTGTTTAAATAATCGTAATTCATCCCAGAGATTACAAAAATACAGATTTTTGCCTAATTATTTCAGCAAAGTAAAAAAAAAGTCTTAAAAAGCTTTTAATCATTATGAAATGCTATGAAATAATGGAAAAATAGTAGACAGCAAACTAAAATTAACTAAACTAAAATTAACTGAACTTTAAAAATGGAGATTGACTCAGTGTATTGTTGCTGATGTTGATTTTTTTTTCTGTTCAGTGGAAGTAACAATTACTGTATGTTCCATCATTAAAACATTTCAAAGGAAATCTTTTTTTCTGCTGATTTTGCTTTCTTTATATTTCCTAAAATATGCTGTGTATAAAAAAAAATTACCCCAAATGTAACATATATATTTTTTTCTTGCTTTACAGTTGAATTTTAATGTTCAGATTAAGTGCAGTTGTGTGTTTTTTTTTTCAACAAATTATTTTTATTTATTATGAAAACAATGAAATATAATTAACATATTATACATAATTATTTTTCTCTGCTGAATGTTTTGAATCATTCATTTGTGCTTTTGGTGCAAGTCTACTGTAGCATGTTGTGGATTTCACAGCTAATCATCTGTTTTATTGTTTAATTTTAAACTGAAGCTGTTATACTTTTGACTGTATTTCTTGTAGATGTACATTACTGAATTATTTATGCAGTGTTCACAGCAAGTGAATATAGCTACATTAATTGTAGCCATCTTGCATATCCTGTTGAGACATATTTTTTTTCATTTTTTTTGTAAGCCTTTAAGCTGAAATTATTAAACAGCAAACACTTTGATAAGCTTAGAACATATTATACAAAAATGTATAGTATGCTGCTACATACAGTATGTAGCAGATGTATCAGTACAGATGTATAAGAGCTGATTTTGTTAGATTTTGCAAGAATGCATATGTAGTTACTGTGTTATCTTAAGTTATCTTGACTTATGTTACAATGCTGAAAAATGTTACCCTGTTAAAAACTACATCAGAGCTGTAGTGAGGTAGATACGATAGATAGATAGATAGATAGATAGATAGATAGATAGATAGATAGATAGATAGATAGATAGATAGATAGATATCCCCTAGTCTGGCCTTTGTGAAACCTTATGCATGTTAGAGAATAAAAATTTCCAGTAGGATACTAGTTTACAGTTATTGTGTCTTCACTCTAAATTATCAGTTGGATGTAGTATTTCTCTGAATCAGTGATCACCAGTTTGAATTACATATTAAGGACAACATACTACATATAGTGAAAACTTTCATGAACCATCTGGTTGTCATGATTCTAATAGCATTTGGAGTCAAGGTGGATCAGCAGCACCACAGACAGGGTGAAAACCACAGAAATCTGTTTATCACCTATGTCCTTTTGGTGCTCCAAACTTTCAGCTGCAGATTTACTAAACCATTGGGGCAACCTGCTGAGGTACATGTGTACTCCAACCAAGAAACTAGGGACCAGACAAAAATGAGGTAAAAAAAATCCCAAGGGCATAGTATGCAATGTCAATGTCTCTTAGGTAATATTTAGTAGATAAAACTTGAAAGTATTCAGGCTACACAGAGTATTTAGGAAAAATATTGTGAGAACATTTCTAGAGCTTATTGGAATGGTAGAAAGCTAATATTAACTCCTAACATTCTTCTTTTTCTTCAAATGGCCTGTACTATATATCTCTATATGTGTATATTATTAGTCAGTCTTAACAGCACTCTAAAATAATATATTTATATAAGGGTGTCCTTTCCATATTATAGTTTGTATAGGAAGAAATATTAAGCACAAGTTTAGGTACCTGAGTAAAGAGAACTATGTCACAGGGCACAAGTATTCATTGGAGAATAAAATACCTTTCTGGCTTCACTGCAAGAGAAAATGAAATTTGCCTTAAACATTCAATCGAATGTGCTGTGTAAGCAGAGTCACAAATAGTGTTTATAAATAATCCTCAATAGCAAATAACGAAGTCTCCATAGTATATGTCTCTCTATATATTTTCAGTCTTTCTGGCTGGGCTAGTTCCGATGAAATTATTATTTGTTCTTTTGGAAACCACTACAAGAGAAGCTTTCTGGTAAATCGCTGGCAAATAATTATGCATCATTTTTGGTTATGCCTGTTATCTACCCTGTTTCCCTGAAAATAAGACCAAGTGTAGTTTTTTCTGTGTTTAGAAATATAAGGCCCACCCTGAAAATAAGACCTAACTGCAGTAAAGGACAAGAAATATACCGTACCAAGTACTGTGTGTCCCAGAAAATAAGACATCCCCTGAAAATAAGACCTAGTGCTCCTTTAGGAGCAAAAATTAATATAAGACCCTGTCTTATTTTCAGGGAAACACAGTAGTGAAGAGGTGTGCTTAGCTTGTTGGAGGAGTATATTAAAAAAATTAGGATTTGTTTTAGAGATCCCAACATTTAACTGACTAGCCTACATAATATTTTACAAATAATTTTACAATTTTATTTGGGGTTTCATGCGTTTTGAATCTGTTAATTCACCATAAAGCTAAATCTATCAATACACTTTCCTTAAAAAAAAAAAAAAAAATACAGTCAACTTTTTCAAATGCAAATGATTCTAGCTTTATGAGAACATGATCATTGTTATACTTTTCTAAATTTACAGTATTCCTATAAGCTTTTGAAAAATAAGAACTTTCAGATTCATTTTGTTCACCACCCAGAGAGTGGATTGACATATTTCTTGTGTGCTGTTTTAACTAAAATAGAAGATTAGCTCTTGCTTGATGGGCTGACTTTATGAATATTTCAAAGAGAATAGTTGAGCCTCCACAGATAATTGTTATACTTTTCAAGTCATAGGCGCTTTAATTTAAGATCTATTTTTGCATCATCTATTTTTATTTTTTGATAAAAACATTCTGTATTCTCTGCAAGCAAATGCTACTCATAGAGACAAAATATATTTGACTATTTTTAAATATCATCAAGAGCTGTTGAGAAGTATTCATGCTTCATTATCTAATAAGATATCTCATACATCAGCACTTTACAGTTAAAGAAAATAGATTCAGGCGAGGTGAATTGATGTAAACTGTATCATTTTCTTTATTAAAATGTATTGTCTGGACTTTATTTTTATTGAACTTTGGATTTCATTTATTTATTTACTTGTAAAGAATATATTACATTTGTAGGTAGGTGGAAAATATTATTAACATTAGTTCTTTAGAAAATTATTCTCTTCAGGCCCCAGTTTCTCAAGATATTTCTCTTTGCTTAGCAGTTAAGAACAAGGTCCCCTTTGGTAAAAAAAATGCCTTGGAGAAAAAGACAATGAACATCCTACCCTGAGCACCAATTTCCCTTCTACTTGCAACACCTGTAGATTCTCTTCCATACTATGGCTGAGTGGAATAAAAAGTAAAAGCTCTGATTAAATTGCATGCTCTACTTTTTTGTGTGAAAATATCTGGATTTCACCTCAGAAAGTAGAACGCATAAGCAAAATGTGTGAATTTATCATTCCTTTTTTGCTCTCATCTAACCACATTATGTACATATCCAAAACTCCCAGAAAATGTTTATAAAAACAATACTCTTAAATCACAAAGCTTTTAAATACAAAAAGAGTATCTTGGTGAAAGGATAATAATAGGTTACTAAGTGGTATAATTCACACTATATGTCATTACCGCTATCATGAAAATGATGTCTTCTTGTTGAAGGAAGAAAGACTTTGGCTGCCGGCAGCCTAAATGCAAGCAGTTTTAAAATGCAAAAGCATTTGTAGTGCATTTCTGAACTTTACTTTCCTGATGGCTTTGCCCTTGGTTTTCTAGCAAAAACTAGATATCTCAGGTTGATCTTTTTAAAGGGTCTCCCACACTGAACCATGAACACAGGTTATTTCTTCCCTTGAGGAAGCCAATCTCTCAGTAATGGATAGAGGAAAAGAGTAGCTGCTTGTAATCAGAAATAATTATAAGCGGACTCCTTGTTGGGAAGTGGCACCACCTGGCACCTCAAGCTTTTAGTATTTCATTAGAAATGGATGGAAAATGTGGCAAGGATGTAAAGCATGGTTATGCATCACTATAGTAATTTAAAAACTTACAGTCTAGAAAAGGTTACACTACTTGGCCATTATGTTGTCATCAAGATGATATGATATAATCTTGATGATATTACACACAGATCTATTCTAATAAGTATGGTTCCTGTTAGGCTATCTAGTTTTTGTTGTTTTTTTTTAAATTAAGAACTCAACATAAATCTTACTTCAGCCTCTATAGAATAACTACAAGATTATTGAAAACAATTATGCTGCTGTAAACAATAGACAAAAATGGAATTTAAAAAAAGAAATTTGACTTGTTTGTTGCATTTCAATCCATTTTGCTGGTATTTGCTGTGTTTTTTACACTGTACTTTTTAATTTGATTGATTTATTTAGGGTTGAAAAAAGGCACTATCAAAAGAGAATGATATAGAAAAATATCAAAGTGTTACATTTGGCAATCTTTGAAGTTTTTTCAACGGAGTCTTTTTTTTAACAGAATTCAGATGACTGTGACTTCTTTGAAGGACCATCTCCATAGGGACTTATATTTTGTTAATTTTCCCAATTAAACTACCCAATATTTTACTTCAATATTTTGCCATCTCCAAACACAATTAATTGGGTAATGCATGACCCCCGTTGAATACTATTATAATATGCTTCTATTACAGATATCAACTATGGAAAGTATTCTGCACTGTTCAGTGTTTGTTAGGAAATACTTGTAGTTCACCAACAAAGTGTCTGCATTGTATAGTGATTGGCAGTGATTGGTGCATTTTATAGACCCACCGTGATTGGGTGGTTTCTGATATCCTTTTTTTACATACAGTACATTATTTGTTTATGGATGTAATGGAACCATTTACATTGATTCTGTATTTGATGAATAAACATAAAAATTATTCAGTAAAGATGATATACAGTAATAAACCAAGATATTTTTATTGAGCATATGTATGTTATCATGAAACATTTCATTGGTCTATTAAAAGGAGACCATGTCACTATAACTATATCTTTCTGTAGTAATATCTACATACTGGAAATAGACCTGAATTATCATAGGAAAGGACAACTTCACCAATTTGAATCAGTATTAACATGGAAATAATGCAGATTATTTATCTAGCTCATCTATGAACACTGGCCCCTGCCTTATAGCACTGTATAATCTGAACACTATACTGACTATATCAAAAATATTGTTGAGAAAAGGTAATAGAAAAAAATGTGAATTCCATTTTAATAAAAGTTTATATATTTAGTTCTATTCCAGAAACTAGAAGTATAGGGTGCTAAATATCCGTAGATAACAATTTTATGTACAGTGCCATCGCTTCTTACATAAAATTCCCTATTTTTTATTTTACTGATAGAATAAAGACACTTCAAACATAAGTGGACTTTCCTTGAATAGAGTGAAACACAAAACCCAGTAACTGCTCAATCCCAAATAAATGTAGAAAAAGGGTGCCAGGATACCAACGCTTTAGTAGTGAAATAGAAAAAATCTCCTGAAGAAAATCCGGCACTCCAATGTGTTAAAAACAACCTTTAATGAAACTCCATTAAAACAGCGATGTCAGGCCTACGCGTTTCGCGCTTTGGCGCTTATTCATGGCAGAGTGAAACACATCTTAATTGTATTGTCCAATGAATTTGGAGAACTTCCTTGCTTCAAGTGAAGGCTTGCTTTTACTAAAAGTATAAAAAAAAATATAGTTTTGTATATAATTTAGGCGCTGTGATGTTATGCCCACTATTCTAATCAGACCAAGTTTTGAATTAAAATATCAGTAATTCCAAACCTTTATATATCATTTTGTGCCATTTGTATCTTTTCCTTCCCTCTCACTAAATCATTCCCCCTCACCAAAGTTACATCTCCTTAAATTGACGCATAATTTAAGTAACAGATTAACAAAATTGTTAATGAAAAATCAAATTCAACAATATAACTGTTATGATCAGCCTGATATTAAGTAAACCAGAGGAGACACAGCCAGCCAATCAGCCGGTGCCTTTTAAGGCCTACTTAGCCATTCCCCATGTTCTGTGATTCAAAGACTTTGAGTGATTCTGTGAATTTGATCTCAATTTTGTTTTTCCTTAATCCTGATATTACTGCAATGTCTATGGTCTCCCAGTAATGACTCTGGCCTCCCATGATTCTGATTCTTCTCTCCTTGCTTGCATTTGGTGTCATAGCCACCTCTGCCATTGGCACTTCTAGCTGTGTTTCCATTCTGTGCTGCATATGCTTGTGTAGCTAAAGGAAGCTCTGATTTCCTTTACTTAGTGGTTAAGCTGTAGCACCTCTATAGTGGAGTCTTTTGTGGGCTAAGTTTTATTAGTTCCTGAGCAGTGATTTAGCTGTCTTGTAGCTGCAGCTTGTATTATCAGACAGACAGCAGTCTATAATATAGTGGTTCTCAGACCCTGGATTGATCTTCATGGCTGCCTGCATAGTTTACTTGCCTTGGTCAACAGAATCACTGAATTCTACCTTAATAATAATGTTATATGTTTTTCTTAAAAACAAAAACTTAGAAAAAAGTCTGAGATATTTTATGTAATTATACAGTCATGCTTCTTCTTATGATGTTAATATTCTAACCTACAGTTAGTTATCTGTATCCAGATCCTCAAACATGTTCCATTGAATTCAAACATAGCCTCATGAATTTTTACACCCACTTCTAGGATAAAAATCTCACTACTTTCATGAGTCTACTTCTTCCTGATATGATTGATTTTTTTCCTTGATTTCTGTCAGATTAGATTATGAATCCAAGTGTTCCTAGTTTCTTTATTCATTCATAGGGGTTAATGGTGGTCCAATCATCTCTGCATTTATCATTTTTCTATCAGCATTGCCATCTACAGATTATGAGAACTGATTGTTTTTCTTAACAAATGACATTTTCTTTGTATCCGCAAGTCTATTGTTTCAATTATGTGGAAACCTTAAACTGTACTATGTAAAGTGAAATCACCCAAATTGTTTTAATCTCAAGAGAGTAAGGTTGCATGATAAATTGAATTGTACAAATTGGATTTGCTAGACGAGCATGCTGACTACAGTAAAACTTAATATCCAATTGTGGAGAAACTATGTGTTAAGCAAAGTCCAAAATGTATATAGCTTAATACTGTTACCTTTAGATTAAAACATGTTTTTTTAAAAAAAAAAAAATAATATATTACAGTTAAAATACAGATAAAAGACAATTTTTACCCTATATTAATTCTGTTTAACTCTTGGTATATGTTTGATATTAATTTTGGATACTAACGGACTGCCGGAAGGACATTATTTTAGCATTCAGACAACTTGCTTTTCCCTAGAGGATGAAGAATGTGGTCATATGAGAAGCAACATTAAACCAACCTTTATGATACTTAAACAGAACACCAATGTCCAAATGACTTTTATCACTTCTCAATATGCAGTTCTCTATGGTAATTTTCTTAAAGTGGCTTTCCACACTCCCATGCTACCATTTTGGGATGGATTTTTGATGTACAACCATACACAGAATATGAACTTAAATACCTGGGTCCTTGTCAAAGTTTACAAAATCTCCAGCACCAGCTAACAGGTTCAGACTGCAACTTTCTATACTGTACATACACAGAACACACTTATGCACTGATTCGCTAGCTTCTTTGTAAATAGATACTAGCCAGCTGCTGGAGCAACCATTAAACTATGGAATAGATGCCAGCCAAATCTGCCCATTATATACCACATCATACACTACGACATTACACCAGATAACTAAAGAGTTTTTCATACGGCACAACATTTAATCATCTTTTAATCTGGATTGTGGTGGAGAAATCTATTCTTGCACTTTTAAGATTCCAAATTATGTATTTAGCAGGAAAAATCTATAACCTTCTGATGTCGCAGTTCAGGTTATAATGCTTACTATGGACTGAATTGGTATTGACCCATTACAATACCCTATGCACATGATGGCTGCAGATATTTAATTATCCTGTGTGTATGAAGTCTGGCAATTGGTCTTTGTAGTAGAGTATTATTATATACTAGAAAATGTTAAGAATATATTGAGACAGGAGATATAGGGGGGAATTCAATATTGTGTGAAGTGAGCTCCGAATCCTTCAGCTCACTTCGCACAGACTGTTATGCGCTTGCTGATGTCCTGCACGCGGACATCAGTGAGTGCTTTAAAGGGATTCCAGTCACGGTGAGGCAACTTGAGTGGTCTCGCCGAGACTGGAATCCCTTTAAAGTCCTCGCTGATGTCCGCGTGCCGGACATCAGCGAGCACATAACATTCTGTGCGAAGTGAGCCGAAGGATCTGGAGCTCACTTCACACAATGGTGATTTCCACCCATAGTTTAATCAGTTGTACTATTACCTTGTGAGTTGGCTCACTATATTCTGGTCAGGAATGACTACACAGAAAGCATCTTGCATTTTGCAGGAGGTTAGAAAATGGTACAGTTTCCTCAGCAATCTCGTGGGACCCTTTGAGTCAGCTTAAATATCAGAAAAGGAGTCGTAGGAAGTCTTCAGTAGGCCTTTTTTAATATGAAGAAAGAACCATATCAAATAATTTCCAAGGTATGGTATGCTTGATATTTATAGTTATATCATGAGTAAATGAGTAAACATTCATATTGATCTCCAACTATAAGGGCTGCATTCTTGGCCTAAGGATTGGTAATTACTTGACAAATTAAAGTGTTAGTGCTTTTATTCCCTTGGCAAGGTGGGATGCACTGAATTTCAGTTTGTATTCCATTTCTACAGTAAATAAGAAAATTAAATTCAATGGAGTAGTCTTTCTTTTTAAGTTCTTTGTTTAAAGGGATCACAAGAGGATAACACTTGTTATATTTCTATTATTTTAATAGTGGGCCTGTCCATATAGCATGTTTATTTGCCCCATTGCTATAGTGGAAAAAAAGGGTATAAAGTAATATATTTAGTGGAAGATATTCATAATTCCCAAACTAAAGGAAACATCATCACAAAGACATGAAGGTGAACAGTCACAGCATATAAACACCCATATTGACTCTATAATATGAGCTATTTAATCATACTCTCAGTAACTCTAGGGTGGTATCTTAGGAAGTAAAAGCAATATCTTGTATTTCGAACAATAAACAGCCTCTAAATTACTATAAGAATGTCTACTAACAAATCAGGCTTTCAAATAAAAGGCAATCTCTAGGTTTGTTTGAAGTTCAGGAACTCTTGAATAGACAATATTGGTTCACACTCCATCATTGTTCTTAAACAGATGATGTTGAACTTTTATCTACCTACTAGTATCTCGTACAGTGTCTTGTAGATCACATGGTTAAATATGTCCTTGATACTTTTGTCTATACACTATTTTAGCAAGTCAGAAATAAATAAGAAATAAAATGATCTTTCAAAAATGGAGCTGAAAAACGATAACCTCCACTGCCTCTGTGTACGCCTCGCACATGCAGTTTCAGCTAGATACACGCTGCGTAGAATTACATTGTTTCATTTCTGCCCTTTATTTAACGCCTTTGTAGCAACGATAATTGAAGATTAAATGAAAATTTGCTTTTTTTTTGTGGAGATAAAATTGACAAAGCTGATGATTTCCTTTTGACTTGAATTAAGCTGTGCAATCTTGATCTGTAGATCTCTAGATATTCTGTAGAATTTCATGTACACTCATGTACTAATATGGTTTTATTAAAATCTGATGAAATAAATGAAAAATCATTTTGAAAATAATGTGTTTATTCTAACAACTTGTTACATAGCTACTTATGTAACAGGGCTGGTTTTGTTTAATTCTTTACAGCTGATTTTGTCATTTGAACACTATATATATATATATATATATGATTTCTTAATATGTTCTCCATAGGACTGTAATTAAATTTACCGTTGTTTTGATTTTTACTCATTGTGTTGGAATACTGCAGAGTTAATCCTTAGCAGAAAGTATTAACTGAAAATGCCAGCTCAGCTACATTGCATGGCAAACAGGCTTAGTGCACATCAAGTACATTGGCTACACATACCCCACTGATAGCTTTACTTAACCCTGACAAACAAGTCTGAAACCTTTTAATCTATATAAAGTGATTCTCCACTGTTTTACCATTCAAATATACATAAGATCAAATATCTATTCAACTACATACGATTTTATACATATATTCAACTACATAAGGTTTTATACATCTAATAAACTACATTAGATTATGTATACCATATCTGTGTATATCTTACAATAGTAACCTTATTTCCATATACAATATGTGTGTTATAAGGGTCAAACTGTTATTTAAAACATTAAACACAAGACCAAAAAATACCTAACAGTCTGATTCAAGTCCTTATATTAATAACCCATTAATATTATTTAATCAATTTTGGCTTTTATAAGAGGTGTATTACCTTTCGAGTTAGATTTTGAGAATTGTCAGTAAATCAGTGAACAAAACCACAATTACAAGCTACCCCACTACTGTGATAAGTTCTTTTTTGAGTTTCTAAGCTTGGCAATAGGCAATGACCCAAGCCTAACAGGTTGAAGTTTTATAGTGCTTAATTGTAATAAATGAGGAATAAGAGTTATGAAAATGATTTATTTAAAATCAGTAGCTAATAATGTCAATATGAATAGGAAATAAATCAATGTCTGATTAACAATGATCAACAAATCAATAAGATACGATAATAAAAGATAGAACAGTCATTTCTTATATGATTCATCTTTTCTCAAAAATCACCTGTAATTCATGATAAATGCTAATTAACTTCACCACTGATGAAACCATCTATATTTTGTTATGCTGTCTTAAAAACATATTTTTTAAGGTTTCTTTCTCGTGGCAGATTAGATGTGCAGTCTTCCGAGTCACTTCTTTATCATCACCCAATATCCCCTCTGTACTTTTCCACCACTCTTCACATTAAACAATCAGGAAGACATATTTAGAAGCAGATGAACCCAGAAAAAAATTACATTTTCTGCAAGGCAGTTTAGTTTTCTGTGTCCTTTCTGAATTTCTATATTTTTTTTTAATTGTTTTTCCAAGAATATAAAACAATAAAAATATAGAAGCAACAAATCCAGTACATCGAGAATAAGGAAAAACTCGCAAAGTATTGAAAAAAAAAAATATGTTGCCAATAATGAAAATCAATCGCACTACTTTATAATGCTAAATACCATACCCCAGGATTCGAGAGAAAAATTCTTATTCATAATGTATACGTTTGGGTACCATACAAATAGAGGAAACCTCTTTTGTCCTTCTGAAAGGAAACAATTTCAAACAATCAAATCTATGTTATTTAAACTGCCTTTTACCTTACTACTACTAATGGTAATGACCATCAGAAGTGTGGATATACTATACGATATATTAAAAGCAATGCTATGTCATAGTGTAATCTTGTAAAATTATCATTCTCCATCTCCACAACAATATTATTATGTAATTAAGTCTAAGATTTGTGATTCATATATAAGACTGATATTCTGTAAAAAGATTTATAAACAAACTATAAATAAAAAAAAGTGTGAAAATGCTGTATTGGTTAACACTATCCTTTAATCTTTTGTTTTTCTAAATCATGTCAGTTTCTCATGTGGATTCCTGAACTGGTTTTCCACAAAATAGAAAGTGGCGTGATCGATCTTGTATTTACTTCAGGGGATTATAAGAGAATCTTGTGAAGTCGGATCGATTGTGCTTCTCCCACTTCATACACAGAGAGTGAAAACATGGATTAAGTTTAAAAGCAGATAGAATTATGTTATTTCTATAAGCAAAGCCATCGGCTAACCCGCTTACCAACATTTTAAAAAAAGAATAGCAAGTCAATAAATAAACGAAAAAATGTTGTTCTATAAAATAAGATGAATATTACCATTGGACAGTTTTCTGTTAATATTTAAAGAGAATGAAATGCCCAAAAAAAGGCAAGCAAACATCATTCAACGTGAACATATCTATTATGATTGAATTCTCAGAAACAATAAATGAATGTTAAATGTAAGCCTTGATTTTCTGCCACCACTAACCATGAATAAAAATAATTATGATCTCACAAATACATTCTATGGAATATATTTTTTGTTGCCAATATGGAAGAGGTGATTCTTACATAACTTTCCATGTTAGTTTATTATTTATTGTTTCTCCACTGGACTACAAAATAATAATAATAATAATTAATATTATAAGTTGTATTGATCTAATTGATTCTACTATTGTTAGGTCAAAATATGAATAACACATGTTTATTAAGCTTGGGTAGCATGCTTTAAAAAGCATTTTACCCAAGTAAATTCTACTTTTTTGACTACTTCGCTAACCTATATTTTTTTTTACAAATTTTTCATTGCAAATTTTTGATTTCTTAAGCAGTATTTACTAAAATAAAAAAATCTAATACTTCAGTGTGATTTCTCTGAAAGCTTTTCCCTCTATTTCTGACCTGCAAAATACAATCATCTACTTTACTTTTTCAGTTTTATTTTAAGTAGTTTTTTTATTGTTTGTAACTAGTCAAAAAATAAAAAAAAAATGGCATGACCAGCTATTACTCCAAGGTGGATATCTATAAAGTCCATTGTGATTTTTATGTGTTTCAACCTGTTTCAACACTTCCCAATTCCCTTAATTTATATGGGACTGAAAATAAAATGTTGATATTGGTAAAGAGCAATATCGATAAATATTGGTCATCTGAAACAGGCACCCTCTGCAGGTTCCCCTTCTATTGCAGATCAAAATCAATATCATTTTATAGTGGGAAAACTAATCTGACTGTGGCTAAGGGACAGGTCTGATTTCATAGGGACCAATGGATGAACACTTTAACACTTTTATAGAAAACTTAAAAATTAGGCAAAAACAGGGATATCAATATATTACTGCTATTTCGATAACATTAAATCGACAAAAAAATATTTGTCCTCCCAAGTGAAAATTTTAGCATCTCTACATCTGAATATAAAAGTATAAAAAGTAACTTATGTCTAGGAAAGACATAAGCTACAAATAATGTAGCTTATGTATAGGACTTATTGTTCTGGCTTAAAAGTGCCCCAACCCTATAATTGGGGAGAGTGGTGCCTCTAAATATGTACCTGGACAATTTTGCTGTAATGGTCAACCATTTTCTTTGGGTTCTATGGCTCTTTTACATGTTCAGAACACACTTTTTAGGACAGGGGTCAGCAACCTATGGCTCTCGAGCTCTTTGACTGTAATGATTAGTGCTCACATGCAAGCACTGCTCGTTACAGTCTGCCTGCTAATCACCAGCAAGCAGTGAGAACAAAGCTCTCTCAGTGCGTCCGGGTTGCTAGCAAATTCGGAGCCACTGTTGTCACCGCATTCCCGGGTTTCTAGCCAATTCAGAGCCACTGACGACATTTATATGACATCACATATGACATCAGTGGCTTCGGATTCAAAAGGGCTGAGCAGAGCCACACTTACATGGCTCTCTCAGCCTAAAAGGTTGCCAACCCTTGTCTTAGGAACCGTAGTTTAGGGACTATCAAATAACTCATTTTTGTGCCATATTATCATTATTTGAATAGCTTTTAATCTGGTTTGTGGAGGATCAAACTTTACTTGCATTTTTGGTATTTCAAATTACTTATTTTGCACCATATAATAACTACAGTATATAATAACTAAAACCATCCCCAGTTCTACAGGGCTGGCTATTAATGAGTTCATAACTTTACCTTTGAAAGAAGGAGGCTTGTAAAAATATCCTTGATACTGGTCAAAAAGTGATATTAGTACTGCCTTGCGCACTGAAGATTTTATATCTTTAAAGGTTAATGTTGACATGTATGGTAAGAAATCTGCAGAACATAAAACATAAAAGCTTCCTGGGTAAATAAAAAAATAGTCTGATCAGTTTTTATTACATGTAGGGAAACATAAAATATAACAACTGCATAGATTTCTATTTGATTTATCTATGCAAAATACACAGTCCATTCGATATGTGCACATCTTCCTTTTAAAAGTAAGTCATTTTATTTATGCATATGCTGAATTGTTAATCTGTAATAATTTCCTATTCTTACTACTGACCGATGAAGCCATAAACTATGTAGAAATTCAAAAATCTGTAAAGAAGCGCACAAAAAAAGGCATATAGTGCCTTAGCAGTGGATAATGATTAAAATCAGAAGAAAAAAAGCCATCGTATAGATCCATGTGAAAATAATTTTTGTGTAGAAATCAATGCTTAGAAATCCACCACTTAGTGCAATAAAGCAATGCGATCAGTGCGACCACATGATAATGGAGAGGCTCACTAGAGCAAGATATTTAGATCAGCCTTAAACAATAGGATACACAATCCAGATTCCAGGATCCAATTTCCTCCAATAAACGAATAATGGAATCAGAAGATAAACGAATTCTCACAACAATGGAACGATGGAAGCACATTAAATCCTCACAATGGTATTCCCATTGGAAAACAAAGAAGACATCTCATAGTGCAAAACTGTCTTTTATTCATGAAATAAAAGATAGAATATATACTCACAAAACAATAGGAATAAAAAGCCTGTCAAAATATACGCCTTCCCCACTTTATGCGTTTTGCCGCTAACTGGTTGCAGCTTCATCAGAAGTGAATGAACTATGTAGAAAAACTGATTTTCCATGCTGCTAAAAAGATGTTTGTCAGCTGTATCTCTTTAATGTATAAACCTCTCAAACACCCATAGTTCAGGGTTTATAATAAATCACTTCAGCTGTGCATGGCTGCAGAGAGCTTTAGGGCCATTTTTTAAAGTTGGCTGTGACTGTACCCATAGCTAACAAACAGGAGCCTGTTAGTTCTGATCAACACTACCACTGCACGCTACCCTACAAATTCTAAAGCTGTCCATGCAAAGTTCTCACTACATCCTGGTAAGGTTATATTTATTCTGACCGGAGCACAAAGAGAATGTGCTACAGAGAAAGAGGGATCTGTTGCTGTACTTGTATAGTGGGGTCCACTCAACAATAGTTACAGTAGTTGCTAATTTGCAACTGCTTATATCCTATACTTAATTTGTGAAAATTAAGGTGTGGTGTGGGGTGCATGGGTCCCTCAAGTCTGATGACTCAGCTACCACTAACAGAGTCAGAGAGGACAACTTTATACATATAGATTGTTTGTTAGTCTAATTGAACTACTATTGTACTATATACTGTTCTTCTATACTATTGTTATAGGTTTAGGCACATTGGTTAGCCTTTACTTGTTCTATGTCCCTTTCTGGTTATGTAGTGTACATTAATAAATAACCTTTAAAACACATTGATCATTCTGCTCTATGTTTCTTTTAATACACTAGTTTAATTCATTTTGTTGGCTCCACCATGTTGATTACACATAACTCTTGAGGATTAATCTGAAAATAATTAGTTCTGGTTGCTTTTAGTATGTTTCTTTTCCATTTCCATCCTCCTGAGAGGAAGCACAACTCGTTGGCTATAAATTGTGCTTCTCAGAATCACTTATTAATTGATTGTGGATTCTACATTAACATTTTTAATTATAAAAATGAATTTAAAAAGAGAAAATATCATGTGCACACACAGGGTTACAAAAGATAGAATAAATGTTAGAGGAAATCACACTTTAGTTTAACGTATGAATTTACAACACAGGGCAATGTTTGTGCTAAACAAAGAATTAAAATATTCTTTTACTGTTTGATTGTAATACATATGTATATAGAAGAGCTTATTATGGCATTTCAAACAATTACATAGTAACATAGTTTATAAGGGTGAAAAAGGACACAAGTCCATCCAGTTCAGGATATTTTCCAGCAAGGTTGATCCAGAGGAAGGCAAAAAACCCATGAGACAAGAGCCAGATATTCTCATATTAGGGAAAAAAATTCCTTCCCAACATAAAAAATGGCAATTAGAGTAAATCCCTGGATCTATATTCCACCTCCTGTTATCTAGCAACTGTAGGTTCCTCTACATGTTACCTTATACTTCCAGTTATCTAGTACTCATAACTTGTTACACTAAAGGAAATAATCCATACCTCTTTTGATATCTTTAGTGGAATCAACCATGACAACTGCTTCAAGGCAGAGAATTCCACAACCTCACTGCTGTTAAAATAAAGAACCTCCTTCAGATTGTGAGCATAGCTTTTAAACTCTCTTCTAGGTTTCAACCCCATTTTGTATCCTCATCTTAGTTTTCTTGGAAGCTCATATTTTATACAAAGTACCTGCAATCAGCATATTTCAAGTCACGAACTAAACTAAGACAGTGCTTTAGTTCATCTTTTAAAATGTCATTTCTTACATTCTTTTAAGCATTAAAAAATGTTTCTGAAAATTCTTTAGCTAAACCATATTTCTCTCCAGATATAAAATGGATGTTATCTGATTACTACTGTTTTAAATGCTATACCAACAACAGTGATATTTGATGGTGTTTTTGTGCTGAAAAGTTTCTTTTAAATAATTTATTATGTCTTATTCTAGGTCTTTAACTTTATTTATGTCTTCCCCATTACTTCTTGGTTGGATTATATTTGCCAATTCTACAGAATTCCTTTGACTTTTCAAAATGTAGCTATGTTCATTGTACCCTTAGTAGCCTAAAAAGATAGAAAGAAAAAAAAATGCTCTCTCAAACCTGATGCCTTAAAAGTTCACTTTAACCATTGATTGCACTGGAATCTTTGGGCAAAACTAATAAAACTCAAAAAGGCTGATTTCAGCCTTTTCGAGTTTATTCCCTGTAGATGTCAGGTGTTTGGTCAGTAGATATTGATTGGTATTTTTCGATCGATTTTTACTAATTGAAACTTTATGATCAAGTTATTTTTTTATTGGATTTTTTTTATGGAACGATAGCCATACTACTAATGTAAAGTATACCTACCTTTCCACTGAAAAATCTGATTGTAAAAACTCAATTGAAAAGTTTCGATAGGTAAAAATCGCTGAAAAATTTGATCGATTTTTACAGATCAAACAGCCGAGATCTAAAGGGAATGAACTTGAAAAGGCTGAAATTTAAACAAAATAAATATTGGCACTCCAAAGTCTTTAAAACTTACTCCTTTATTGTAGAAATATAAAATCCAGCACAGCAAAAGAATACAAAGTATCTCTTTCGTGTTTCACGCTAAACAGCGCTCAGTCATAATCCTATAAGGTAAAAGCTTAAATGATAATGTTATAATGTTAGTTTCAATCTATTGCATAGATTTGGGCCTATTGAAGGCCAACCTGATAGTATTGGTTAGAATTAACTGGTTATAGATCCCCTTCATGTGGAACATAACAATGCCAGCAATTGAAACAAAATACAAACTAAAGGCAACAAAATCCAGCAAGTACATCTACTGCATTATGTTAAAATGGAAAAAAAAATCTAATTTTTTTAATATCTAACTTTTTTAATTATTTTTTTTTTTTTAAATAAAGAAGCTGAAAAATAAAACAAAGAAAAAAATCAAATTAAAAAAAGAAAGAGAAGCTGACAGTGCTCCTGTTTATAAATATACAACATTATGTTGGAATGCTGTAAAACGAGTCTTATCACAAAGTGTTAAATGACAGACTGGCTATATCCATGTGACATTTTCTCATCTGCCATGGTTTTTCTTTTTATTTTATTATTGTATTGTAAATATTGCAACTGAATCATATAAACATGATTGCTTTCTAATTAAATTCTGATATTATAGTTTTGTGAAACTGGAAGTGTAAAATGATCGGGATGTCATTTCATTCAGCTTGAACTAAAAATCTAGAATTATTTCAAAAATATTAATTTATTTTTTAACCTTTTATTTCATTTAATTTGGGTGTTGGAATACATTTCTTTAAATGTCTGTAATACACTGTATTTTGTCGGATTCTACATGAAAGCTTATATTTGTTGTAGATCTGAATTTGATGCTGTATTATACACAATTAATATGAAACTTTCTGCAGATTTTATTTTGCACGACCAGTATTATGTTTTTAGTTCCAATATGCCATCTGTCTGTGTTAGTGGCTTAGGAATACAATTCTGACATTTTCAATACATTCATATATTTGATGTATGGCAAGACTGTGGCCTTCTATTCCCTCAATGTAGTTGTTATTGGCAACAACCAAAAGGTTTTATTAGTTATTTGATATATATGTTACCTCTTAACTGTTTTTGATTATAGAATAAACTTGTTTTATTGTGTTCATAAGTGCCAAGATCATTTTTCTTACATGTTTACGCTGGCTAGTTGATAGAGGTCCTTTGTAACTTCCTGAAAAACCTTCCTCAGTAGTGCTTGACATTGATTAAGTTCAAATGTGCCTTTACTGATGTGTTTCCTTGATAGATGCTAATTCTGGTGATGCTAATTCTGATGAACCATTGTCACTCATTTATGAGATATTGTAAGAAATAGTCAGATGGGTCCAAAAGTATAAGAACACAAGCTTTTGAAAACCAACACAAATACTCAAAATTCTATATTACTGTATCTTTCTGTCACTAATTAGCTCATGTACATGTCTTTGTCCAAAAGGAACATGCAGTTAAACCTTTTAGCTTAATAAATCTGCCTTTCAATACATATTTTCCATGCTTGTTATATTTTTAGACATTTTTTTCTTTCTAAGTTTAAAAAGATAAAAGTTCCCCTCCAAGAAAACATAGGACCAACTATGTCAGTAAAATCAGAAAAGGTTGAAATTTTAGGGTAAAATAAACATCATGCTCTTAAAATAAGTGCTGCACTATGCATCAACTGAAGCATTTTTTTTAATCAAATTCAAATTAGTAGATGTATCAAAGTCATTGCAAGTTTCCATTGTTGTGCTCTTCTAATCTTCTGATGACAATACTTGTCCATAATGCCCCATTAGGTTTTTTCTTATCTTCCCCTTATGTGGGGCTACTGTTAATATTCCCAAACATCAATTAAATAAAATAAGCTACATAAAGAATCTGGGTGCATTCTGACTCTCGCTAATGGACACTGCTAAGGTGTTTTCAGTTTTTAAATCTATTCAAATTACTCAGGAATGTGGTAAAACCAATCAAACTCCCAGTTAACATGTGCAGTGAGTTCTGCAGGGCAGAAGGCATTTGTAATTTGTTGAAAGTGGTAGTAATGATGAGGGCATGCTTCAGAGTGATGCAACATTTGTGGTGAACCACCCTAAATGATGGAATTCTTTCTGTATTTCTTTTTATTTTTGATATATATTTCAGTATTATTTTGTATATAATATTTTTGAGGGATGCAAACAAGTGCCTTAGCCACAAAAGGTAAGCTGCTTGCCTTGGCATATTCTGTCCTATGTCATCAATGCTGAAGGCTAGATAAGAGGGCCTAAGGCCGGACAATATAATCATACGTGTTTTGTTTTGGTTTTGCTGTTTATAGCCTTTAAACAACCAGAAATATTTTAAAACTGAAAAATGGCCTAGAGCCTGTAACAGTTAAGAAAATGCAGGCCTTGACAATGTCCAGATGACTTAAAACATTTTGTGTTCAAACATTCTGTGAAAATACCAATATTTTGTATTTTATACAATTAAACATTTTGTCAAACGATTAGAACGTAAACAAGACCAAAAGATGATGATCTGACTAAAGCACAAGTATGCACCAACCAATGCTGTAATATGGCATAGTAGCTTTATGTAAACTTTAGATTTTTGCTCTTATAGCAATGCCATCTGGATATAATATAACACATCCTAGAAGCAAACAAGATCTAAAATATAAGTATAGATCAAATACACACCAATGAACATATAAATGAAGAAATTACTTTATTAAAACATATTCATAATAAAATGACAACCTTTATATAATTGTTCAAGGGAATACCTCAATGCCCATATGTCACAAAGATACAAATCATAATCACTATTAAGGCCCTGAGGAAGAAGAGATTTTAAAATGTGTATCCACCCTCTCTTCATATTGCTTTAATTTTAACACCCACTGAAATTTTTCAGCCAAAATTTAATAAACTCGGAAAAGCCGATTTTGCTTTTCCGAGTTTATTCCTGTGACAGCTTCGGAAGTTTCTTGTGGTAAATATT
>WMED01004159.1:0-21092 GCA_019650415.1 Pipa parva
AGCATACTACAATTATATTGAAACATATCCAGAAGCATATCCGCATATTACCATTAAGAATACAATTTTAGATTTTATTTTCATTGCTAATCATTTGTAATATGCACCAAGAAAATATGCAGTCACTCTCTTTTGACTGTTTTTCACACATTCATGATATAATTAATGAATTGCTATTTACAGTTCTGCTGTTTGTTAGTAGAATTGCATATGATGCTAAAAATAGATCATTTTCGTTGTAATATTGAAATCGTTTGGGGAAAAGTTTCATGTAAATGGTTAGCTGCACAAATGTCCTACCTACTGGACATGCATTATTTTAATACATTCTGTCCTTATATTGTCATGATTTGTAATGATCACAGTTCCTATTGCCTGTTCTAGTCATAATATTTAATTGCTTTTCTTCATATGTAGTTAATTTTACCATACACATCCTGAGTGGATCTTTATCGACAATGGTGGTCATTATGGTCTCTACAGAAGAATTTTCTGCCGTCATTGTGTCAACAGACAGATCATTCCTTGCCTAGAGAGCTTAAAACAGTATGAACAAATCAAGATGCAGGCTATTAAACTCAACCATTACTTCCAACAGAAACTACAGACTATATAACAGTTTGGCATGAAATATCATCAAATATGATAGTTTTTTGCAGTTCTGCTTCATAGATAAATCAGTGTTAATCCAAATCATCAGGGATTTCCCAAAAATTAAAAATGCCAAAAAAAGGAGCACATCCAACTTATGTTTATTAAGCTGGTGAAATGTACTAAAGAATGTGCTAAAAATAATCTTAGACTATACTTCTACAACTAGTTATTGAGTATAACTATAAATAGAACCAATCAATGTGGTCACCGATAACATATCATTATCATTATTACTAAAATTCACAGCTGCTCCTTTTAAAACAATCTGTATTATCATCTTTGGGTCAGCTATTAAATCGGCAAAATTTAAAGAAGAGCCTGAATTGGTAGGTTTTTTGTTTGTTTTTTTTTTTACTTTCATCCAGTTCATAACATCATTAGTAGAAGGAAATCAAATGAACTGGTTCTTTATCCATCTTCTTGAAGATATTTCACAATTCATTTTCAGTCAAACTGTGAAAGCCACTTCGATGGGCAATGAAATTGTCTTAAAAATAAAAACCCCATGGTCCAGTTGATCAGACTTACTTATTCTAGGGAATTCAAAGATGCATGTGATTTAGAATAAGATTGCACCCACAATGCATTAAAACTCCAGAGTTTGGCTTCAAAGTAAAAAATGCTAAATAGAGTACTGGGTACAATTTCAATGTGACTGCAAATGAGTATTCTTTGCTTGTCCCTGTTTCTCTGTTTACCAACCTACTTTGTGGAATCACTATGGGAAGAGAAGAGATTATTTAGTCAAACCCACGATGACAGTTTTAAAATAAATAATAATCTCCCTGTTTTTGTTATGTTTTGTCAATCACAATAATTAAGGGTGAAATTATCATACAGTATCTGAATAATAATTGTCTTTCCTTTCACTGCCACCTCAAGGAGGAGAAAGCAAATGCAAAAATAGTTCTCAGAGTAATATAAATAATTAAATCCTTGCAGAGCATTAAGAATAAAACAATAGGGAGAACACACTGACAATCCAATCCATGTTTATATTAACTGCAGCACAACATGAGTATATTAACCTGCTGTTGGGATATAGCAAACAAAGTTAAAGTGAAAAACATAGATGGGGGTTATTCACTAAAGTCCAAATTCTTGCGTATAGGTGTGAATATGCCAGCTAAAGACAGCTGCAATAGACTGCTACTGTCCCAGTGGCAGTTTTATAATGAGCGTATTGTCTCAGTCGCAACTTTACTATAGAAAATTGTCGCGGTCATGACATTACAATGGATGAATTGTCACAGTCGCAGATTTGCTATGGGAATCTGATGTTTGAGAATTCGACAGTCGAATTCGCACCTTAGTGAATAACCCCCTAGAGACACCCAACATGATTCGGTATGTAATGGATTCAGATTAATGATTTTTAGTATTGCTTCGCCCACAATTCTAAAAATGCATAACGCTGTAAATAATGGTATAAAATACCTTAAAAAGGTTTTAAAATGTGTATTGCAGCAGGCATTTTGTTACTTGTTAAAGTAATATTTGCAGTAATACACAAATACAATAATGCAGTAGATATAAATGAGTATTGTAATATTTGGTGATACCTTTTTTTATTGGACTAACATTTGTTTTAAATAGACAAGCTTTTGAGAGATCCGCACTCCCTTTATCAAGTCATAAGCAATACTTTAAAGCTGACTGTTAGTCCAATAAAAAAGGTATCACCAAGTATTACAATACTCATGTTTTTGCATCTGTGGACTAAGACCACTCTATCTTATCATATATACTGTATATATATATATATATATATATATATATATATATATATATATATATATACACAGTATATGTGACTTGTATAGGAAAATTTATACATTTAGATTTAAGATATATATATGCTGCATTTCTATAATGTATTGTTTAGGTCCTACTATTCTTTAAAAAAAACTGAAAGCCTAGGTTGGTTGCATGCTAATTCATAATCAGCTTATATATTAGCATGAAAGGCTTAACCTTTCTGTAGAAAATGACATAGTGTATAATCATGGAAATACTAAATGGCTTGCCTCCGCAATATAATATGCTAAAAAAGAGAATTAAATAGAGAAGGTATTATGGAATATACACGTACTAGCTATTAAACATTAGGAAAAAATCTATGCACAGCATTTTTTGTTCATTTACTGCTTTCCAATTTGCATTCAATCCATGCACTATCCTGGTTGTGTAATATTCCCTGCTTTAAGCCACAAATGACAGATCTCTTTCAAAATATTTCTGCCGTAAGTCACTCTAAAGTCTGGGTTGTCTGATTCTGATGAGTGACACTCAAAGATCACAGAGAGGTTTGATAACTCAAAAAGCCAGTGGTGATGGGAAACCCAACAAAGAGAGCAAGGAATCTATTCCTGCATTTATTACAGCATATAATACGTTATTTTCCCCATCTCATTTACTGTCAGCGAGATATGGTACAATTGCATATGGAAATGTATACATTTCAGATTGAAAGCCAAGGATCCAAGGGTGAAAAAATTGCTTTTTTGTGGAATAAAGACATAAATCCTATTTTGTCAGTAAAGATGGAGTTAGCACGTTGCGGTTTAAAATGTGTTCATATTTTGCAATGGTAATAACTCAGTCTGAAATCACTGAGGTTAAACATTCCTGTTGAAATGCAGTCCAAACCACAACTTTAAATCTGTGTCTAGCAAGCATTATTTTTGGTCAGAAAAACATTTTCTTTTATATATATTATAAATAGCTACACTGCCAAAGATTAACATTTTTATTTTTGGGGTGGGGGGCATTTGTCTTGTCACGGAGGCATTGCTAAATTAATCACTCAGACATTATGACAGGCAATAAGATTCTTACAAACTACTTTTCTATATTATCAGTAGCTTGAGTGTTAATAAGGTTTCCATGGTAGCACACATTTTTAACCAGCTGTGAAGAGTGAATATTACCTTTTAGACTGCAGTTTATCTAATATTCCTATTATAAATTTATTATTACAGTATGACGGTAGGTATGCAAGTGTGGTATGTGTAGTAAACTGGATGTGATCATAAGATTAACTGCTGAAAAATGATCACCTACATCTGAAGACTGCTGTAACCCCTAATGCTGGACTAAGCAATAAATAAATAAAAAACAAATAACCCTAAACCATACCCATGAATTCATTATGTCAATAGCATGTAATACAGCACTGTCTGCCATCAACTGACTAAAATAACATAAAGTAGTCTGACACCTTATTTGGCCTTTAACTGATGATAGTGCTCATAGTGCTATGGTGTTATTGTAAATGAAGGAGTATCGGAGTCAAGCAGATTGCTTTAAATTAGATACATTTAACCAGTGCTTTTTTGTAAAGAAATATTTTCCAGTACATGGGGGTGTGCTGGGGTGGGGGGCATTTACCCAGGTTTTGCACCTCACAGAGTCACTACCTTGGCAAACCTACACATGGGTGGAACTCCGGCCAATGCACTGTACACTTCTACTGCAGTCTGAGCCTTTGGACGGGATTGATAAGGGCATCCTGCTATTGGCTGGAGATTGGTCTTAACTAAGCAGTGAATGGATGACACGTTTATTTTGTTTGCTATCTGCTGTAGGACAGGAAGTTTGAGTGAAATGAGCTAAGATAGTATCTGACAGAGATTTTCCGGTATGCTGTACCGGCGCGTACCGTCACAAAAAAAGCCCTGCATTTAACAAACAATTGCATATTTGTAGGTGGAAGCATATATTTGAAAAAAATCCAGCCAAACTTCAAAAGCCTTTTATTGTACTATATTATAAGGCTGCTAGTGACCAAAGCCATCAGCAGTTTCAATGCCAAATCATGAAGTGGTTGACGGTAAAGTGAATAAATCATTTGCAGCCATACAAAAATAAATTGTAGCATTTCTTTTACCACTAAATTAAAAATATCAATTTACCTTGCATAAACCTTTAAATATTAAGACAACTCTAAAACAAAACATGAAATATGCAATGGTGTTGGATTTACATTAGTATGTATTAATCTTTGCAAAATCCTTGCAGCCTTGCTCAAGGGCAAACTGTGCCCATCAATTGCATTGTTTGCAAACTTTCCAATGACCTTGAAGATCCAATTAGAACTAGTAAGGTTTAGCTAGAGATCGCTGTGAACAAGCGATAAATCATATGGACTGTGATGTCTGTGGTGTATATGAAAAATTGATGGATATTTTAGCACTATACAAAAGAATACAATCAACTCCCATGAATGGGAAGGTAAAGAATCAATCTTTAAATTGAATGTGTTTGCTTAGAGTTGCAGAATGGAATAACACAGAAAGAAACCTCATATTTTAAAACAGATATGTGGTACTGCATGTTACGTTTAAACTAAGGTATCTTTTTTAGAATTTTTTTTCATTCACAAAATTCCAAAATGTTGCCATTTAGTAGCAGACATTCTAATCTTTTATTTAGTGGAAACACAGTCTGTTTTTATGTCAGTGCATGCTACAGGAAAGGATCAGTTAACATTAGAAAAAGAAAATATCCAATTGGAAGTGAAATGCCAGTTAATCCTTCACAGTACTAAAATTGTTATATGTGAAGTTGTATTCCTGATATTTATAAATATACATGGGCCTTTTTTAATTTTTCTCATGACTTTCAGTGACAGATGAAGTAGATAATTCAGCACTACTAGTCGAATCATGAGATAGAGTAGAATCAGCTTGCATAGGCATCAATATAAGCCAGTGATTTTCAACTGGGGTTCCGCAAGGACAATCCAGGGGTTCCGCGACACACTGGTTGATCAGCATCAACATGATCAGCATCATTACCCGGCTCATCAGAGAGATCGCATCAATCTCTCTCTGATGAGCCGGGTAATGAGGCCGATAGCTAATGATTTGATCTCTGTCCCTGCTAACAGTGATCTGACAACGATCACTGTTAGCAGGGACAGAGACCACATTATTAGCAATCAGCATAATAACCCGACACATCAGAGAGAGATCGCAGCCTTGGATCCTCCTTCTGTGACCTGTCGGGTATGTAGATGTCAGTGACGTCACGCTCGTTATGTGATTTCTAGGGTTTCTGGGTTTCTAGGGGTTCCGCCAGAAATTTTATTACATCAAAGGGTTCCCCTGAAGAAAAAAGGTTGAAAAACACTGATATAAGCAGTTAAATTCTGAAAAATCTAGATAATCTGTTCTTGCTGATTACCCTGATGAATTACTGAATTTCCCCTTGTTCTTTACCCTGAACACTAGTAAGAGGGTATGGTCTTTGCTGCAAGGGACTCCCAGGCTGTGGACATCAGGTTAACCTCCCACTGGTGGTAGCTGGTATAGACTCACAGAGGAACACTGGCAAAGACCTGGATCAGCTGAACTGAACTGATTCGGACCTGTAAGCAACTGTTTGACTTTTATATATAAGCCCCACTGTGATCCTGTACTCCAGCCCCTGACTTATGGAGCTCTTCAAACCACTTTGCATGCATGTGCACACCGTATTCAGCTATTCATTAACCTTTGGAGTCTCTCAAGGTAGAGGATTCGGAAAGGTGTTCTGTGTCAAATTTGCCTGTTGATTTTGCAAAGTAGTGACAACATGAACTAGGTATATGGTGACATACAAAGGGATGTACTATTTACTTAATAAAATAGCGGGACATCGTGAGTGACATCACTGCACTTGGAATTCACATCACAACTCACTACTGTTTGACTATGCTGCACTACACAAGAAACTGCATGCAATGCCATTCGCATCATTGGTAAGGGACCCTGTCGCTTAGTGAATAAGGAATAGAAATGTTCATTTTAATGAATAGGCTCGGAACAGCGTAGCGGAGCTATCACTCACAGCACCCTTGGAGCATGCAGCTGAAGAATTACTTCACAGTACCCTTGGAACATCATAGATTACAAAGGTATACACTTGAATGAAGGCCTAGCTCACACACTGCAGGGGCAAGATCTAGTGCTCTGCAGGCTGTTCTGTTTGAGAAGGATGCTGCATATCGCAGGAGGCACACTTAAATCAGAAGCTGACAGCAGGTTGATAATAGAAGAAAAACAGAATTGCAGGTTTGAATAGCAGGAACAATTGGAGCACTCTAACAGTTTGTCTGACATAGAAAATTGCCATCTTTCACAGCCTTCTGTTTCAAGTGTGCCTCCTGCGATACTGCTCAAATCAAGAAGTGGCGATTGTCCAGTACCCGGCACAGAGGAGCTATACAAGCACTACTCATGACAATATAATTAGATACTATCTTTAGAATGATCAGAAAATGATCATTTGATTGGGTATATTAGATGAACCAACAGTTTTTTTCTGACCATCCAAGTCTACCTTTCACTGGTTTAATGACATTTCCATAGCTTTTTTTACATTGCTACTTTCAATGAATTCAGACATTAATCTAAAACTTGTTCATTTACCTCTGGTCAAAACCTTGCACCTCAGTTCTTGTTATGTAGATTAGATGCACTGTAAAAAGAAATCACACTTTATTTATTTTTGGAGATGATGCCTTTGTAACTTATGTATATACTTAGCACATCCCTAGCTGAAAAGGTGCCAGCTAAACGCATGAAAAAACTCTAAGTCCAGTGTATCCTATAACATTTTATTTCTCATGTGCTCCACAAAAACCATCAGAAAAGTTCTTTAGTGGGAAACACACATATTTTATATCTTCTTGAAAGAAAGAAAGAAGAAAACACACACTGATACAAACACTGCTTTCTAAACACTGCTCCAGAGTCAAGAGGCCCTGCTTTCTAGAGCATTTGAGTCAAACACAAAGGCCTTTTGTGGTGTTATGAGAATGTATGAAAGTGGTAAGGCAACACAATGGCAAACGAAGCATGTAGAATGTCAATCCAGCTACAACTGTGTTATTATTCATTTAGCTTACACGTTGAACAAGGGAACACATGTATGTAGGAATGCTACATAAAGCCCTAGACACAAGCATAGAGAAAAGATGGCAAAAAAGGATATGTATAAAACATAGATAATAAATATAGTTCTTTATGAATTGTACGATTGGCAAAGTCTTGTACATGTTTGCTTTTTGTTTTTGTTTTCTATTGTGCACCTCTTAGCATTCTCAAGTGCTTTATCTACACAATCACTATACAACAATTACACAACAATATAACACAATACACAGTAAGTATACCACAATTTACCTTCACAGCATCTAGGGGGGAACAGATAGCAAATGTTCCGCGATCTAAAAATTCAGACTCCAAAGATCAGGAGCATGCCTGTCCTTTATTGCCAGTCTCTGGGCAGAATGTATCTGCTGTTAGGGGAAAGTTACTAAACTATACATAAAAGACCAATAACATCCAAAACAATAAAAGACAATTCCTTTGGTTTGACATAGTAGTTATTCAAAAACAGTGCTTGTAAAAATGTCAACTTCAAAATGTATTGCTTTCTGTGTCTGTATCTTTACTGCTAGCAGTCATGTTGTTAAACAGACCTCACCCAGTCTTATTTTTTTCTGTGATGCTTCAAATAATACATATTCCAGAAGTGTACCCAAAAGCCCAATTTTAAAGCTAAATCGCTAAATATCTTACTTTATAAACACAATGTAGAATATTTAGAAACAGATTTAATATATACTAACTTTAAAGGCACTTGTGCTATTTTCATAGTAACATAGTTTATAAGGCTGAAAAAAGACACACCACACACAGTTCAGCCCATTACACTGCTTTTTTTAACTGTTATTATAATAGTATGGAATGTGCAATCCTTATGAATGAGCCCAAACATGCATGCATTTTACATATCATATACATATCAAAAAAGGACTTGTGAATTACTTTTCAATCATTGCTTTACTCTGCCACTTTAATTTTGGACAGCTTATCAAAAACAAAAATGCATACAAGTATAGTCAAAATAAATAAAGCAGTACGGTATATTTAGAGGCCAATGCAACAGATTAATAGGACCATAAAAGCTGATCTGGAATTTTTGGATATTCAGTATTTCTTCGATCGATATTTACCGAGAGAAACTTTTCGATCGAGTTTTTATATTGGATTTTTTAAAGAAAATGTAGCTATACTTTACATTAGTAAAGTAGTATGGATAAACTCGCGGGATCATCAAGAGGAATAATCTCGAAAAAAGATGAAATCGAGTCTTTTCAAGTTTATTACATTCCGCCCTTACCCTGAAAATCTGGGGGCTAAATCTGAATGACATTTTGTAATCTCTTGTGGATGTAATTCTTCAGAGTCTAGATCTTTGTGTACAATGTATGTATGTTTAATTTTATTTATAAAGCACCACAGATTTATGCAGCGCTGTACAATTCAGCAATACAAGTACAATACAGACAAGGGAAAAGTGCATTAAACAATACAAGTAATATCCTTGCGATATTGCAAGGATACATGAAATTAAGTGCTAGGTTGTGATTGACACAAGAGGTTGGAGGTCCCTGCCCCAAGGAGCTTACAATCTAAGTGAGGATAATTATGTATGTAAGTTTTTGTACCATACATTAATCAAGTTAAAGCAACTTTTGAAAAACCTTATCAATTACGCAGGCAGAGATTTCTCAAATGTAAATAATGAGCACATTTGCCTTTTCAAAAATAATCTCCCTTTAAGGTTATGGAATTTTTCTTTGACCTTCATTTTCGATATTAGCACCAGTGAAATTAACAGCATGAATGTGTGTTGTGAGTATAATGTAAAAGTTTGGGGGTTATTCACTAAGGTGCGAATTCGACTGTCGAATTCGCAAACAGTGGATTCCCATAGCAAATCTGCTACAATTTCCCCATTATAAAGTCGCAACAATTTTTTAAAGTTAAGTTTGCGACAATTTCCCCATTGTAAAGTTGCAACAATTTTTTAAAGTTAAGTTTGTGACAATTTTCCCATAATAAAGTTGTGACTGCAACAATATTCTCATTATAATGACGCGACTGTGACAGTAGCAGCCTGTTGTGACTGTCTTTATTTGGTAAATTCGCACCTATACACAACAATTCCGACTTTAGTGAATAACCCCCTTAGCATCTAATACGAGCAAATCATAGTGATAAAGGGATTCTGTATTATCGACTTGTTGTTAAAAAATTGCTGTAATTACCAAATGTATTGAAAAACGTTTACTGTGATTTGCCTTGTTCATAAAAACTCCTGTTTTCTATCAGCATAAAATATTAGGCTATACACAGAGATCTCATTGCTCCCCGAATGAGCGGGATATTTAATGTGCTGGGATATTTAGGGGCTAATTCACCATGGTGCGTAGTGAGCTGCGAAGCCTTCGGCTCACTTCGCACATGGTGTTATGCGCCTGCTGATATCCTGCGCGCGGACATCAGCGAGCGCATTAAAGGAATTTCAATCTCGGTGAGGAGACTCGAGTGTTCTCACCGAGACTAAAATTCCTTTAATGCGCTCGCTGATATCCGCGTGCAAGACATCAGCGGGCGTATAACACCATGTGCAAAGTGAGCCGAAGGCTTCGCAGCTCACTACGCACAATGGTGAATTAGCCCCTTCATGTGCTGGGATATTTTCTCTGTTGCACATTCTACTGCCCTTAACAAGGAAAGGTACATTTCATCCTTTTGATTCTTGATAATTAATAACCCTCTCTGAAACCAAAGCATAACGAGAGAGAATAGTATTTATCATAACGACTTTTTAGCGTCTCCAATCCCCTTGAAGGATCTATCTTGTAACCCCTGTCATAAAAGAGGTTAGATTTTCATTAGAATAGCTGTATAAATTAATGAAAATGCACTAAAGAAGAGATTCTTCTAATCTCTACATTTTCCAGTAAGCTCACTCGTCAATACCTTGAAATATATCCAGGCATAATCCAGCGTCCACTCAGTTTGGAATTCTGCAGGCATTCCCGTTAGGGTCATTATGATGACTATCAAGCTGTGTTCTCTAGATATTTTTTTTTCACTTCAGCTGAAATGTATTACACTTTTAGCTTTTCCTCCAGAAAATGGATCTCAGCTTTTCCGACAGGGGTCAAGTTATATCCAGTGCCCTGCTGTTATTGTATATGACTTGACCTTACAGTGCAACATTCAATATATTTAAGACTTAAACACAATTGATAGCTGTTACTCCCCTCCAGACTGCAAACATACTACATTTAAATGGTTTTATGTTTATTGCCTCATTTATAAAACTCCATTCACACTGAAATACATTCATATGGCTGACAGATTTGTCATTTGCCACATTCTACACAAGGGATGACAAAATTGTTAAGCTACATAATAATATACATCTCCAAAATGATATAGCATAGAAATATTTATTAAAATAATAATGGAAAAAGCTTTACCGAACAATAAACAGGAACAAATAAATGCTACATTGAGTTCAAATTAAGAAAATGTCTTCCTCAATTTTGCGCTAATATTTTTAATGAAAACTGCACACTCACGTGACTTTACACACTTCAGTCAATCCATTGCATAAGAAGGTTGTCTAATACCTGTGTCACAGAATTAAGTGACTCCAGCAGGTATGGGGGGCACACTTGCAAAAGCAGGCGTAGAGCTGGGCAAAGCTTAATATAAGCAACTTGTGACTGGTTATAGTTGTCATTAACTGGATCAGTATTAAGAGAAATTAAGGCAACTGTATATTAATGTGGAAGCCTTGCTTTATTCTCATGGTAGATTTATTTTTTAGCATTTGTATTGTAAAAGTTACAGCAGAAATGTTTTAGTGGAAATGCTTTCTTTGCATTTCCTTGGGCGGGTGATTTCCAGGGCTGTGTAATAAATCATTCTGCTTCAGATGAAACATCTACTGGGGAGAAACACTTCTCACTAAGATATGGTACTGCATATGTAAAGAGATAATCTGACTATAGTTCCCCTTTAAGATCTCAGTTACTCAGCCTCGGTTTGGTTTTATGCCTGCTTATTCATACAGTAATGTGTTTCTTCTGCATTGGTTTCCCTGCTCCCATGTTAGTACTCCTCTCAAACTTTCTCCTTGGATGATTCAACCAGATTTCCAATTATTTGTGTGATGCCCTTCCTTGGTATTGCCTCACCTAATGTTTAATGCCTATTGTGGCTAACTTTCTTGTGACTTATGTTGCTGACCCTTTTGGTTTGACCATGTTCCTGCATGTTCCTACTGGACTCTTTCAGTTGATGTCTCAGTCCTTCAGTTTTTTCTGTTGAGTTGTAGAATACTCTTTCAAAAATAAAACCAACAAAGGCTGCTTGTTTTGATAATATCCCAAGAAGAGTATTCAGAGAATAATCTAAACTGCTTGTGGTTGTTTTTGCAGAAAGTCTGTTGTTCCAAGAAATTGAAAGCCTTAAAGTGTAAGTAAACCCTATATATAGAGTTTGCCCCATTAAAGTATTGTAAAGTGTAAAAACAATTAGTAAAATCCTCTCTCACCTCTTCACTGTGCAGCACTTGTAATCCCTCTGTAAAATATTCTTCCTTCCTGTAGTTGAGAAGGTCACGCCCCACCCCTCACATTCAATTAACTTAAAAACCGACACAAAGAGTGTTGGAATTCAGTGCCTAAGGGCTTAGCAGGGGCTTAGCAGTAAGAGGAAAGTATCAGATTACTAAGCATGCACTAGCAGAATGATTCATTGTGTGACCTCATTAGGGAGTGTGGCTTCTGGGCACTATTACAGGAAGCAGGTACACAGAGAAATGTAGGGGAGACAGGCTACAAGATTAAGAAGTGAGAACTGAAAAACACAATCATTTCTACTTTTAAATGTTTCAGTTTATCTTTATACATTATAAATATAATTTATATGTATAGTTTGGTCAATAACTTTACATACACTTTAACAATAATGCTTATTGGAAAAAAAGGCTATAGTGATAAGCTAAATTACATTGCTCTCTCCCTGTTACTCTGAAAAATTTTGAGAGATTGAAAGTGAACCAAAAGCTGTTCTTTGGTACTTTCCATCCTCTTCAGTTTGTAAATTAACAAAATTAGAACATTGAGAATGCCAGTTGGTTTAGTGATATAACAACAATAATCTGTTTCCTAATGTAAATAAGTCTAAGGAAATGGTTCTTGATTTCATAAAGGCTTCTTCTGTAAATAGCCCACGATATTTAACATTATTTCTATTTCAGAACTTTAAGAACTTTTTTTAGTGCATATTTCTGAAAAAAAAAAAATTCACTTTACTCATCTGTGAATAATTAATATCAGTCATGAAGAAATCAATGACATTATTTTTGCAGTATTTAAGGAATGTAAATCTAAATTCCACATTCACACTGTTTTCTAGGTGCACCAAAGAGAATATTACTTTCTTTTATGGAAACAGTAATGGTCTACATCCTTCTGATGGGTTTTTTTTGTTTAATTGCCATCTGGCAAAAAATACCATTGCATTACAATTGTCTATTCCACAGCGTGCAATAGTTTCTTTACCAAAGCCACCAGGGTTTTAATTAGTGATAAACTGCCTTCCTCTTAAATATGGTATCATTAGTCACTAATTATATAAATAGATTATATTATTGTAAAACTGTGTACGAGTTATGGAATTAGGATAATTAACGTTGCATGTTTCCATATACTAGTAAACACATCTATGGTTTATCAAGTTTAAAGTCCTGATCATTGGAATATTATTATTATAATAATAGTAATATTTCTAATATGGACTAATTTGCCAATACATGTTCAGAGTAATTTGTGAAGTAAGTACGAGTTCTGCCAACATTATGAATGAAAAGGAAACCATGTTTATTTAAAGAAATGACAAAAAAAATATAAGCCTGTGTCTAACTGTAAGAAAGGTGAATGAGAAAAAAAAAGGTTTTAGGAATCTGGTAGGAAGACAGGAAATGCTTGGAAAGAAGCAGGAAGCAGTAGCAAGAGGTGTAATAAGATAGTGTTTATGTTACATCATTTTATTTACTAGTTCCAGTCAGTGACAATAGCCCATGCTGTTTTTTTGTTTTAGCCATATAATGGGAAGTACAGTATATTTAGGTGGAATTTTGCCAAAAAAAAAATTAGAACAAAGAGTGTCCAAAATAGGGCAGGAGTAGAAGCAAGAGATACTTTCAAAATTAAGTGATAATGTTCCCGTAGGAGAAAGGTAAAAAAATAAGCATCAGAAAGTGACTGAAAGAGAGGTGCATTGTTTGAACTACTGATTAATATGGTCCTGCTCTCTGGATTTTCATTCAGTTATGTAATGCACAATTACTAACACCTATTGCAACATTGCAGGAAAATAGGCTGAGCTGGATGGACTTGTGTCTTTTTTCAGCCTTATAAACTATGTTACTATGTTACTATGTTACTATGTATTTAAAGCCATTGTCAAATACAATTTGTACGAAGACTGGGAATTATGTGGTTGTATTTTCAACACTGATATTTTTATTTTTAGAACACAAATGACTCGTCTGAGAACACACGTCTATATCGGTTAAGATGTGAAACAGTCCACTGTGATTTCATCACTGTGACTGGATAATATGTTCTTCTTCACCTGCTCGGTACTTTGAATGTCAAAAGGCTACAAAAAAAAAAGAAACAGAGGAAACTAAAAAAAAAATAAAACTTTATACTTACCTTTAACATTTGATGGTATTCCAAGCAGAATCCATAAAAGGAAAAAATGTTTCACTTTTGCCTTAAAAAAACGTATCTAAAAAATCAACATGTTTTATTGCTTAAAAAGCAAACTTAGTGCTCTGATCCATAAAAACAAAATGCTAAATTTCAGACATATATTTTACCCCCGTGTTGCCCAGGCACAATTATATATGACATTTTTGTAAGCTTTTGTGAAGACATAAACTATTAAGCTGTCAACTCCAGTTCATTGATATTCAGTCAAAGTAATGCCTTCGCAGGTCATTATCATAACATAAACCATTTGTAAGGCTTTTGTCTTACTCAGCATTCCAGAATGAATGAAACATACAGCTAAAGAGTTAGTCCGTGGCTAAGCCTTAAATGGGATATCCAAATTGGAATTATTATTTTAATATGTAGAATGTCAGTTTATGTGTTTGCTTAAAACTATATACAGTATATATATATATATTTTTTTATTTTTTTTTTTGCAGGTTTGTGGATTATTTCACTTTTTATTCAGGACTTTTTTTTTCCTTGTTTACAATTTTGTTACATCTAGACAGAGAGGGCAATTCACGACAGTGCGAAGTGAGGTGCGGAGTCCTCGCCTCACTTCGCACTATCCTGAATTACCACCACAGTCTCTATATGTGTAAGGAATCATCAGAAAAGGGTGGACTAGGAGACTTTCAGCACGTTTCCACAGTGGTCTTGGTGCTAGCTATTCTCAAGGTGCGGAATCTAAGAAGCCCCACAGTCTTCACATTTGACCCCTGCAAGGAAGTATGGACTTTGCTGCCAGGGACTCTGAGGTCATGGTCCCTGAGAATAGCTGACCACTGGAAGAGAGGGCAGGCAAAATGTAGACCAAGTACAGATTAGAAAAATAAGGACTGACAGCGTCTATGGAAAAAGAAGTACAGGAGCAGAGGACTTAGGCAGACAAAGAGACAGGGAAAACAGGCAACAGGCAGAATCTATATACTAACAAACACACCCTAGAACTACAAACAGAGTTCTCTAATCGGGTGCAAGCACTTATTTTCATGATTTGGGGAATATAAAGCTGATGCACTCCATAAGGATTTGATCTCTGTACAATGCATTTTACATACAGTAGGTAGGATGGTACAAATATGACTTTCATTTTAATTTAAACCCAAAAACCTATGCAGCCTACATGCTACAGGGATGAATATAAATCATTCTAGATACAGGATGCTGACTGTTCTTGCTGTTGCCATTGTCTATGACGCATTTGTAATTTCACTGATTCGTATATATGTACTTATCCAGTGACAAATAAATAAATCTAAATCTAAATCTTGAATATATTCACTGAGCAAAGTACCAGATGTTATGTAGACCATTTTTAAAGATATTAATTATAAATAATTAACATGCCAAGATATACAATCTTTGAAAGGTTTATTGCATTTTGTTGTTGATCTTTGGAGGCAATAAATGGACCTTTATTTATTCAACTGTGTAGGGAGGCAGTTTTTTGTTGTTTCTAATTCCTTCAGACAATATAGTTCATCTATCATTGTTTGTGGGGAAGTCTCCCTACAGTGACATCAACTAGATGTTTACTATGCCATCTGATCTCTACTGAGCCTATATAAGATAGAAATGGAAGGGTACAGTGTGCAGAACTGCATTCAATGTTCCAGAGGCAGCATAGAATTCCATAATTCCATTTTAGGTCAACCCTTAATGGGGACTCTTTATGGGCTTTTTGTTAGAAGTGGCTCATATATGTTCCAGCAATAGGTTGTGATAGAAAACAACCCAGCTTGGAGGAAAAATGGTAGGACCCAGGTTGGTTGGGGTCCATGAAAATTATACAAGAAATATTACTAAAAACTAATGGGATAATTCTAAATGAATGGCTGATTTGTGGGTCCCAAGTTCCCAAGGATATTCATATGAGAAAACCTTGAGCAAGCTATTTTTATGTTTCTGATATACTATTTCTCTATAGGATATGTGTTCTATAAAAATGTTTTTATTTTTATTTTTAGAGCTAATGCTAACCAAGTATATGATTCATGAGATAGTATTAGATATGACCAGTGCTACCTGAATAAAAAACAGTGCAACCTTTCTAAAGTTTTCAGAAATATTTGAATATAATGCCAAATAATTGTACATTTTGGAATGACAGTAATATAATTCTAGTTGTTTGAAGATCTTCAATATGTATTGAATCTTCTAAAGAATATTATTGTTTATTGCTATCTTAAGATGAATGCCAAATATTTCCTCTACCTATAAAAGGGCTTTACTGTGTCACTAAATAAGGGAAATGAGGATCTAATCTTCAAAAATTAGGGGAAAGCAGGAGCTTATTCCTATTACTGTAGTTACTAACATGGCTGTCTATTTTAAATACAGCATCATAGATTTTGGATAGATCTATTGGAATTTCCTTTTCTTTTGATAATTTTTCCACAGGTTTCATCCCACAGTTAACTAGACTATGGAGGGCATTGGTAGGATTCATTTATAATTGTATTATTTACCCAGAATGGGAGAGAGATGGGAAGGGCAAAGCCATATTCTTCCTTAGTAAACAGCATTAACCACAGTTAAAAAGGTTCTCTGTGATACATTTGATCCATATTCACATATTTGATTTTGCCACATCAGAGTGGTAAATTGGGGGGCTGATGGCAGGACTCCAGATTCTATTTCTATCTGACAGATTACACCAGGGGTCTGCAACCTTTTCGGCTGAGAGAGCCATATAGTGCAGCTCTGCTCAGCCCTTTTGAATCCGGAGCTGGTGACGTCAGCTACTCCAGATTGGCTAGCAACCAGGAAGCGCGGTGACGTCAGTGGCTCCGGATTGGCTAGTGACCCAGAAGTGCGGTGACTTCAATGGCTACAAGATTGCTAGCCAAAGCGCTGAGAGAATTTTGTCTCTACAGCGCTTGCCGGCGATTAGCCAGCAGACTGTAACGAGCGGAGCTTGCATGTGAGCACCGCTTGTTACAGTCAAAGAGCCAGATGCAGCCATCAAAAGAGCCACATCTGGCTCAAGAGCCATAGGTTGCAGATCCCTGGATTATACCATACAACAAGATAGTTTGATAAGTCTATTTACTGCTTAATGCAATAACGAGAAGTGAATTTGCAACTATTTTGGAGATGGCACTCAAATTGTAGCGAGGCAAATTCACTCTTTAGTCAATAAAGCCCAAAGTGGTGATCTTGAGGACCCTGCAATTATAATGGCTACTCAACTGCACAATGTGATAGCAAATGATTTCTAGCCATATAAAGTATTTAGAGGCTGCATTACCCATGCTCATCTGTTCTTAACAAATTCTATTCCATAAAATTCGGATTGTTCATGCTTATGCAGATTCTATAGTATGATGCTTTGTAAAATGTAATGAAGATTTTTTTAAAAATTAGGTATTTAAACTTCTAAAAGGAAAGGAATGTCTTATACAGAACATTCTACAAAACATTGTGGGGCTTATTTATGAAAGTCCACACAGTTGTTTGAAGGTTCAAATTCTCATTTATGCACCACTTCCTCATCTAGTCCTATTCAGCAAACTTTGTGATGTGACAGATTCACAACCAATTGGATGCTTACAATGGTCACGAACTTATGTTGCTCTTTGCACTACTTTGCGTGCTCCTGCCAGGTAATCTGCCTATCATTGGAGTCTGTGCACTTTGTCATATTTGGCTGTTTTCCTTTGCCAGATAAAAGTGCTGAATTAGGGGCTGATGGTAGGGCTTCTTTTATTCGACTGAATATGCCACACTACGCAAGAGATGGCTACCGACGCTGTTCACTCCTTCGCTATAGGAATCCTCTGTTTAGTGAATAAAGTGTAAAGAATAGTGACCTGAAGTGGTGATAATTCACTATGACAGTTGAATTCTCGCTTTGATTAATAACCCCCACTGTATTGTTTTCCCACACCACAGATCCAGTTTATACAAATACTATTCATTCTTGCAAATAAAATCTAAATAGTACGTTTATCAGGTCAAAACGTCCTATGAATGAAAAAAATAAGACTAATAAAAATATAATCGTGAACAGTTCCATTTTAGAAAAATAGGCATAATGATCCTCATCTTTAAAGAAGAAATAAAATAAGCATGGGATTAGATTTATTTAGGATTAAAAATAAACTACCATGACGCTTCTCAGGATTGTTTATTTTTATAATGTAACTAAATGCAAAAACCACTTTATAATTAGCTATAGTCAGGATATGTATAAAAAGCTTATGTTTTAAGTTACTATAATGCATTTCTAATTAACAAATCCAATTCTGTTTCTATCAGATGTATACAGCAGGCTGCAATGCTGTAGATGTTAGATAACATCTGCTCCACGATCTTTACCAGGCACATCAGGTCTATGGTAAAGAGTCATGCTGATTACCTCTGCGTCAAATAGTCAACATGGATATTAATGAGCCATCTTGATCGTTCATAAAATATAATATGGTCAGAAAGTAATATGTGACAATCTGCAAGTGTTTACTCCATCAACACACTACATTGTTTAGTGAATATGCACAACTTAGTAACATTCACCACTACTGGCATATTTTGAATTCACTTCTAGTGCAAAATTGACTCTTTTTCTTAATATGCTCATACAGTAAGTCCTTTCCCAGTGAAGTGTAGGCACCAGTTTAAAGAAGTCAATTGATGATGCCAAAAAAAGAGTGATGCACTAAAATACCTTTTTCTAAAAGGTAAAAAATGCATGAATAAAATATATAAATATATCTGTAAACGTTATCATTTGGAAATTGTTGATCTTGTCGAGCAATGAAAGTAAGTGTAAAACCTGCAAATATTAGAAAGGATTATGAATGATCACAGTGGGGGTTATTCACTAAGGTGCGAATTCGACTGTCAAATTTGCAAACAGCGGATTCCCATAGCAAATCCGTGACAATTTCCCCATTGTAAAGTCGCGACAATTTTTTAATGTTAAGATTGCGACAATTTCCCCATAATAAAGTCTCGACTGTGACATACATGTATTCTCATTATAAAGACGCGACTGTGACAATAGCAGCCTATTACGACTGTCTTTATCTGGCGAATTTGCACCTATACGCAACAATTCGGACTTAAGTGAATAACCCCCATTAATGTGTTGAACTGAAATGAAAGACGGCCATTCACAGGAATCCCCTACATGAATAATTTCCTTCTCTTCCCGTGAGGTCGGATTTAGATCAGAACTTTGCTTAGAGGTAAAAATGGAAGGAAAAAAAATGGTTAACTCTTAATTTTAATAGCTGTATGAAACTTTGTGTTATATATAAAATACACAAACTTTTTCTTTAAACAGAAAACAATTCCATATTTCCAAAAAAGTATTATATGTTTGCAGCCCAATCTAAAGATGCTACACATTTGTAATATGTGCTGTATATCAGCTATAAAGTACCTTAACGAGGAGCGCTATGGGGGTTATTGGCTAAAGTCTGAACTATTGCATAACGGTGTGAATTCGTCAGCTAATGACGGTTGCACACTACCTAATAGAGGGCTTCTGTCGCAGTCGTGACTTCATTATGGGAATATTGTCGGATTTGCTATTGGAATTCGCTGTTTGAGAATCTGACAGTCGAATTTTCACTTTACTCAATAACCCCCTTTATGTGTTTTGCCAAACTCTCGATGCACTTTAGTTTTAGTTAGTAAACATCACATTCATTATTTGTGTAAGCATGTATAGGGTTACAAGGGCATGCATTAAAAAGTAATCATCTCTGGATAGAGATGCTCATTTTATTACTACAGCAACAAGTGGATGTGTTGATGCATTTTCCATTGCTCTTTAAGTATAAGCTGTCAAATTAAAAATAGGTCACATACATAGATGCAAAGCACAAAAGAAGAAATTAGAATGCACATCCAATGTCCTCTCTATGCCCAGGCAAAAATACAATCTGTAAACAAGCATAATTCTAATAAATGAACTTCTCCATGGATGGCATTTGGACACCAAAAATCTATTTGGAAAGAAGTATGTTTAAACAATCGTTCCTCTGATTTTTATCAATTTGTGGTATTTTACATTTGAAAAACATGTTTCGTTTAACAAACAAAATTCATGCCATTCTATTAACTGAGGCATGCTGCGGTGCTTCTTAATGTAGATAAATTACCGTGTGGTGGAACTATATGTGTGGCAGCAGATATTATTTTATTATGTAGGAAACAATTATTTGCATATACTAAATGTCATTCAGCTTTATATTACATAAAACAAAACAAAAAAAAAATAGATTTTGGGGCACTCATGTTATAAATGCATTAGTATCTCTGTCTCAGAAAAGCCATGTACAGTAAATGATTTGACCTTGGATGTAACAGGTTAAAACTATTTAGGACAGAATAGCTTAAAATCAGAGGTAGGTATGACAGATGCAGTTAGCATGGATTCACTGATTGCATTCAATTCAAATACAATCATTCAAGCTGTGTTTATAGCAAATGCTAAAAGTGTCCTAAAATTGACAACTTACCAGGCAACCTTAGTGCAGAGTGTTTTTTTTTTCAATGTAAAAATTTATTCATCTGATTTAGTATATAACCTTTATAATTAGGATACCTCTAAAGGCAGAGAATGCCCCCTGGTTATACTTAGAGTTCTTCGCATCAATAGATTATGGGAGAGATCTCTGTACTGACCCCAGATATACTGTATTTATACATAGTTATTAGGTCACCTCTTAACCTTCTTTTTTTCTAGACTAAACAAGCCCAGTTTTGATAATCTTTCTTGGTATTGTACATTCATGGCCAAAAGTTTTGAGAATGACACAAATGTTAATTTTTACAAAGTCTA
>WMED01004160.1:0-18503 GCA_019650415.1 Pipa parva
AAGTATGGGGTCCAAAGATGCCCCTCACCCCCTGCACATTGTGAAAGTATGGGGTCCAAACATGCCCCTCACCCCCTGCACATTGTGGAAGTATGGGGTCCAAAGAGGAAATAACTATTTCATTGTTGGTTTACATTTTGACACTTTTGCTGTAGGCTACATAGTTTTACTACTGATTTGTGGCTGGTACCTAGGCTTGTTGTATGTTTTTTTTACTTTTTATTTGTCTGGAGTTGCTTTTTATTTTTTATCTCCACAAACCTTTTGTTACAAGCTAGGCTAGATAACGAACTGTTCATAAATGTCCCTAACTGGCAAACTTAGCCTGAATTGTTTTTATCTTGAAGTGAATACTCTCTTCAGCTACTTACAAAGCCCAGTAATATTCATTATATGTATATTGCAAGCATACACATGCCATTAAGTACAGACCTTCCCCCTCGGGTAAAGTTGTGTCACATATACCTGTGGTGCTTGCGGTAGTTCTTTTATCAAAGCCCCACTGCATACCACTAACATGTCAGTTTTCCAGCTCCTAGGCTCACATTCTCCTCCTGCATTTGCTTCCCTTCATGAATAGGCCCACACAGAAATTGGCAACATCAATTCCATGCCCTGCTGTTGCCCAGGGCAACAGTTAAAGAAGCAACCCATGTGCGTACATGTTTTCAGCCCCCATGTACTCACACTAACCCTCCCATCAAGTAGGTTTTCCGCCCACTCACAATCAAGGATAGAGCAGCTAGTATGGCTTTCCTGCCCCATTCATGACTGGGGATATGTAACAACCGATAAGAAAACAGTAATGTCTAAATGGCATTCTAATAACACACTGACACAGTGACATCAGCAAAGTGGAGGAGAGGAAAAAGATTTAATATGAACAGCTTTCTGCAAAAAATACTAACTGGTAAACATAAAATAGGTGACCAAGCCTTCAGTTTACAGCAATTTCTCTGGGAGCTTGTCCCAAGGGGATGCGTTTACTTAAGCTTTCAGGTCCAAACAAGAAAATGTTATTACAGTTTAGAAGGCATGTCTCTGTAATGGTTAGTTTTCTAAAAACAAAAGAAGAGGATTTTGGACTAGACCAGGTGTGGATGTATATCTGTACAATTCAGAAATAGGCCATGTTAGTGTATGGCAGGGGGTCGGCAACCTATGGCTCACGAGCCAGATGTGGCTCTTTTCATGGCTGCATCTGACTCCCAGACTGTAACGAACTTGCTACAGTCTGCCAGGTGAATGCCGGCAGGCGCTGTAGAGGCATAGCTCTCTCAGCACTTCTGGGTTGCTAGCCAATCCAGAGCTGCTGATGTCATGTATGATGGTCACTAGCCAATCCGGAGTCACTGACATCAACACAGCTAAGTCAAAAGGGGCTGAGCTTAGGCACACTTAATATGGCTTTCTCAGCCCAAAAGGTTGCCAAACCCGGGTGTATGGAATACATAGAATACTACTCTTAATGCTGTCACTGTTAAATCCAAGAAATGAAAAGTCCTGACAGGGTCCCCTCATATCCAACACCTTCTGATCTCGTTATTGTTGTAATTAGTGTTCCCTCAATCCCACTGCTCTTATAACCAGAGCATTACAGATTACCTTTGCCAGGTCCATCAGAAGCTTCTGTCCTCTTCTTTCTTTATGGGTGAAATTTAATAAACTCAAAAAAGCCAATTTTGGCGTTTTCGAGTTTATCCCTGAGTACTTCTCGGCTGTTTGATCGATATTTTTTGATTGATTTTTACCAATCGATACTTTTCGATCAGGATTTTCTATTGGATTTTTTTCTGATGGAAAGGCAGATATACTACTAATGTAAAGTACGGCTACCTTTTGATTGAAAAACTCGATCAAAAAAGTATCGATCAGTAAAAATCGATCAAAAAATATCGATCAATTTTTGCCGATCAAACAGCTGAGATCTATAGGAAACAACCCCGAAAAGGCTGAAATCGGCCTTTTCTGGGTTTATTAAATTTGGGCCAAATTTGTCTGTTATTTTCAGTTGTCATTGTTCTTCTGATAATGTCATTTGAATTTAAAAGAAACCCTGGTCTCAGCTGGAAGTATGTTGGACATAGAGTAGGTTATGAAGACTACTTTTCATTCATTATTGTCTCTGAGGAAGGTTTGTTGGGGAGATATTGATTCCTGGGAAGGATCCAATGATGGGAATGAGGTTTAAAGTGGGGGAAATTGTTTATGCAAAAGTGTTTTCTGATATATTGTTGTTGTTTTCATTGTCCTGTGTTATTTTATTCTATGACTATCTCCTTAAGCAGAAACTTTCACTTCGGTCCCTGCACGTGACTAACATACACAAGATGTCTCATTTTGAGTCTGTCACCAGTAAGAATAGCTCTAGGAGAAACTTTAATGTGAAAAGTTTCCAAAAAACTTATTTTATCTTCTCTGTCCCCGGTTGACATTATTTGTTTAAGCTTAAAGCTGCACCTGTCACCTCAAAACTAATACTAATTTAGGTTGTACTAATGAAATAAACATTTTTGTAAATATAAATGTATTAATAAAAATGTACCTTTATACAGTGTTTCTCTTTGTCATCTTCCCTGTCAGCCTGACTTTTCTTTCCTGAGTTGGGTGGCTAAATGATGAATGACATTATAGCTCCTCCAATCAGATCCCTGCTATATCACAATTTAAGGGATCTGATTGGAGGAGCTATAATGTCACTTGATAAAAGGCAGGACATCCACAACATATAGTGCTATTTCCCTTGATTACCCAATAAAGGATTGTAGCACAGCTGCCTTTGCGAGTTTTCTTCATTTTCATGAATGCGGTATACACATATGGGAGACTTCACAGTTCTCCCACGAAGGAACCTGCGCTTTAATATCTAGTACAATACCCATCTCAGACAGACCCAGGGAGAACCTATATACTATTGGAGGAGCTATAGTGTCAATCATCATTTAGCTCCGCCCACCCGTCTCGGAAAAGAAAAGTCAGGCTGACAGGGAAGATGACAGAGAGAAACGCTGTATAAAGATACATTCTTTTTAATACATATATATTTACAAAATGTTTATTTCATTAGTACAACCTAAATTAGTATTAGTTTTGAGTGACAGGTGCACTTTAACTAGAGGCAGGGAATTATAAGACTTGCCATGTTTAATTTTAGTGTTTAGATGAGAACAATGGTTTTGTCCATTGCTGTAAATTGGAAAACCAGCTGGATAACTTAGCAACTCCAATGTCACATTATTGGGGTCTGAAACAACCCCGGATAACTGTTGGGCTTTAGTTCTCACTGTGAAACTTTTTATTTGTTGAAGCTAATTTATCTCCTTGTGTTATATGATGGATTATGTTACATCCATAACTATAAAATTCATTCACCCATTTACATGATTAGCTAAGGTTTTCTTGTATTCAGTATGAGATTTAGTGTTAAAAATTTTACTTTCCGGAATCTTTCCTGAATATGCATTATATAAAGTACTACAGAAAACAATGCGTGAGATCTGTTTAACAACATGGCTGCTATCAGTAAGGATAGACAGAAAGCAATAAAATTCATGCATTTTAATTACTGGTAGATAAGATTTTGCTGCATTTGAACAACTGCCATGCCAATCCAAACACTACAGATTACAGCACCAGTTGTTGGGCTTACTTTTAACTATGGCAATGTCAAATACCCAAATACTTTGTACATCATGACAAATGCAGGGCATATCTCCAGCAATTTACAGCTTGATATCTCTAGTCTTTTCTATCTCCCACAATGAGTTGTTTTCATTACACAAAAATGCAACATCCGCTGCAATAACCCTCTCTTTGTTCTTGCTTTTGACTACCAGGATCATTTTGTACATTTGGAAACTAGCAACACACATGCTGCCATGGTTACAGTGACTAATATTATTTTGTAAGTCATGAAGAACAGGTTTTACGCATTCTAAATGAACCTTTTTTTTTTCAGGAAACTGGGGGAAAAAATGTGAAACGAATCCCAAATGTTATGTATAATTATTTTTATATTGAAATGTACATCAATATTATTTGAATGAACATTATGTAGCGCTTCTGTCTGGGTAGTCCTGTTTTTATATGTTGACCAGATCTTTTAAATCTACTATGCATAACCCTCTATCGTCAGAACCTATTTGCTTCATATCCTTGCAATTATGATTGCAGGAAGAAGTTAAACGTGTAAAATAGCTGCTTCTGTACATAATATGTTGCCGCTAGTTGTTGGTAGTCAGCTGATAATAGAAATAACATCTATATATTAAGACATTTTAGTTACCCTTTAACTCAAGAAAATATTACTTAACTTTTGATCAACAAGTGAGTCCTGGGTTACATGGCTGAACATTGACCATCAATTATGCCCCAGGATTATAATGACCGATTGATTGAACCTACTTAACCTTGTGCTCCTCCGTAAATTACCCAGTAACATCAGGACATAAAAGATGGGGTTAGAAGCAGCATTATTATTTAAACTCATTTTAACAGACCAAAATAACTTCTTTAAAGTTATATATCCATTATAATATTCACACCTTGCTTACCCTTTTCCAACATTTTCCAACAACTGCCACACCATGCCAGCCACACTATCCATGAGTATGGTAGCAAGTAGTGCCAGCGCACCCAATACCCACTGGTACTGGAACCCCATAACCAAGGACTTACCAACTAGCTGTCCCACCATGCTGGTCACTCTACCCATGAGAATGGAGGAAAGTAGTAGCAGGGCAGCTGATTGCGCAATTCCTGATTGCATCAGGCCGGTGCTGTGACAAAAGGGAGACTGTTTTGATAAAGGAACTATTTCATAAACAATACAGAATATTTTTCCATCAAACAAGCAATTCTTTAATAAATATTTTTACTTTGTTAATACTTTATATATTTTTTCTTATTATAAAATGAATATTTTGTTAGAACAAATAAACATTAGAGTCATAAACATCAGGGGTAAGAGAGAGGGTTGCTGCTTACCTGTTACCAGTGCAAAGTGGCCATGGGGACTCCCTACATCTCCCACTTCCCTTTAGCTTACTCAATCTCCTTCCTGTAAACTCCCACTTACACCTTCATTTACAGTTCCTAGCCCATTTAATAGCCCCTTACACTATAGCAGGGGGCCTGAATGCTCCAGGGGAAATAGTCTTCCTTGGTAATGTCTTCTCCTTTGCAGATAAGGTTCGCTGCTTTTAAAGGAACAGAAACACCAAGAAAATACAAACTGAAGTGTCAGTTAGTCAAACACAGCACTTGTTAAAATGTTATCTTTGAGACTGATTTTATGGATTTTATTGCTATCTGTCAGTTCTTATCCTTACTGATAGAAGCCACCAGTATGTTGTTAAACAGACTTCACCCAGTCCCACTGTTTTCTATGGTGATTCATTCAGGAAGTGTGCCCTAAAAACCCTGTTTTTAAAACTAAATACTCTAAATATCTAAAACAAAATTTAGAATTTTTGGAAGCAAAGATTAAATATATAGTCACTATAAATGCATTAAAAGCATTTTTTTAGTTTTTAGTGTTACTGTTCCTTTAACTAGCCAAAAAAAAAAAAACCTGGATTGATCTGCCAAAACTAGAACACTTAGGGGGTTATTCACTAAGGTGCGAATTCGACTGTCAAATTTGCAAACAGCGGATTCCCATAGTAAATCCGCTACAATTTCCCCATTGGCGCGACAATTTTTTAATGTTAAGATTGAGACAATTTTCCCCATATTAAAGTCCCGACTGCGGCAATATTCTCATTATAAAGAGGCGACTGCGACAGTAGCAGCCCATTGCGACTGTCTTTATCTGGCGAATTTGCACCTATACGCAACAATTCGGACTTTAGTGAATAACCCCCTCAAAATTACAGTAACACCAAAAATGATAATGCCTAAATGTATTTCTACTTACTATATATTCAATCTGTGCTAATATATATTGTTCCTCTGTATTGTCTTTTTTTTTTTTTAAATCTTGTATTTAACAAATTTCCATCCATTCCTTACCATAATTTTCCATTATGAATCAATTGTTTCAGGGTGAGTTATACAATCTATGCTTTTTATATAAATCCTTCTAAAAGTCTAATAATAGAAGTGTGACACACAATGGAATTATATCAGGAGAAGAGGTGGCTGTGCACGTGCACAGACTTGTACTGGTAAGGTCCCTAAAATAACATAAGTGTAAGCAGGGATTTTTATTTATTTATTTTTTTAAAGCTATCTGGGTCATAACCATAGAATAAAATGTATTCGAATGCTTTCAGTAAGAAGTAATCAGGAGTGTATGTACCACAGAACCATGGGAGGCAGCTGATAAAAGGGTCCATGAAAGGGATGGGTCCAGAGATTCTAAAGATAAGTAACTAATCTGCTTAATTATGATGGTAAGGGTCCAGTGCACATTTTAATATGGAGCCAACGGTAGTATTCTCAAGATATGCAAACTGAGATCAAATAACTATATACACAAAAATAAAATTAACTTTCAGGGCTATTTATGATTTATATGCAGCCGGCAAAAGATGACAAGAGATGTGCCCACAAGGATTCAGAAATAAAATTCTTCTTCCATGAAAAAGGTAGAGAGGGTGGGAGGAGCTCCGGGTGAGAAAAGCCAGTGCTCATCAATTCTACATTATGCAAATTTTTGTTTACTGTTTCATTTTGGAAGGATCCAAGCATGTAGTATCTGGGTGATTTACACAGCATTTGAATTCAATTAGAATTTGGTTAAGTTGTTAAAGCTTTTGGCATATGGAGAGGGGGGGTTCCAAAAATAGAGGTCTCCAATGCGGCAAGAAAAAAATGTTGTCCTGATATTTGTATTTTGGTAATTAATGTCAATGTTGATATAATAAAAGCACGATAGCTACAGCTAATAAGCTGCAAACCTTCTACTGTACATATGTGAGGCACACCTAAACAAGAAAGTCTACTCCAATTGTGAAAAGGTTGTGTTTCTCTACAATGAAATCTACCCCAAATGCAGCCAAGTACATATAATAATTATTTCACATCCACACACACTGAAGTCCCAAAGCCAAGGTCATATAGACAATCCTTCGGCATAAGGTTGGTATAAAGACAGGGAATGGAGTATAACCATTTCCATTTCCTACACCCTCTTGCAGCAAAATGTTATTGGTAAACTGCTAAACTAAAGTTCCTTGACTATAAGAAGTTCTTCCTTACTGTCTAGGAACAGTTCCCTTGGGAATCCAGATACATTGGCTCAAGTTCTCCTGATAAATGAATTTCTAGGTACTTTCTATGTAAAGCGTACAATGAGGTAATGCTGTAAAATAGAAAATCATTTGGACTCCTTAGTAATATCATCCTGATTTTATGGCTACCCCATCATGTTGCAGTACAACCGTATGTGGTTACAAACATAGCTGTACCACAGTAAAAAAACACCATAGATTTCACTTGGCTACCGCTCGCAACCACTTGGTAAAATGCAACAAATTACAGCATTATGCAGGAAAATATGCAAATCAGCCATAAGTGCAGAGGTCTGTGACATGCATTTTGTCATGATACAGTCATCTTTTGTCACAGTTATGTACATGTGTCTGTACCACAACAAAAGGCTATGTGTAGCCAGTGCTGTGCATGCACTGGGGGTACGGTGCTGTGCATGCACTGGGGGTACAGTGCTGTGCAAACACTGGGGGTATGGTGCTGTGCATGTATGGGCAGTGTGCTGTCCCAGCTAAGGGGGTTATTCATCAAAGTCCGAATTCGCCTAGCATAGTGTCTCCGTGTCAATACGGTTAGGAAGTCGCAAATTCACTTTTCGTTATTCATGAAGCAGCGGACAGTGTCAAATGCTGTCACATATAGTGCGGCGTAGTCAGTCACACAATAGTTGGCTGAGAAGTCCTGCGGAGTGAAGAGAACTCCTCCATTGAAGGGCAGTGACGTCAGTCTCATCATATCCCACTAACTGTATATAAGTAAAATATACTTATTTTTATATGTCATCTTGTGCCTAGTTCATGTTTAATAACAGACTAATTTAGTCACAGTCACCATTGTTACTTTTGAATGAACACTGGAGCCCTGCCATCAACCCCTCAATTTGACACTCTTTTGTGGCGAAGGCAAACAGGTGAATTCGGAGCAGTATGCACTGCAGAATCTGCTCCTTTGACAGACTCTGTTGCATGCTGAATAGCTGAATTACCTGTGCACGCACATGCCAATTGATGCAAGGAGCTCTGTAAGTCCGCGACTGGAATAAGCGTCAGAATTGGTGGCAAATTCATCACATTGCAGAGATTGTTAAATAAGAGGAGTTGGAGAAGTCACGAATGGATGTGAATACAGGCATATACGCGACTGTGCGGACTTTCATGAATAAAAAGTCTCCCAACAGGGATCCATTTATTTTATGTTGTGTTTAATGTTTTAGCTGTTGCATTTCATGCTTATTATGCTTTACTGCTACCTTGTGGCCATTGTTATGTTTTTTAGCTATTAATAATTATATCCCATATGTCTTTGTTTTTCCCACAATCCCTTCTGTTCTGTGAGGTCACATCCCTTTTATGCAGTTTGTTCCTGTTCAGCAGACATGTAACACAGAGCTGGAGACAAGAATTTGCTTTGACCCCTATAGCTCATTCCAGCCACTCTGTATGTCATTCCAGCCGCTCTATAGCTCATTCCAGCCGCTCTATAGCTCATTCCAGCCACTCTATAGCTCATTCCAGCCACTCTATAGCTCATTCCAGCCACTCTATAGCTCATTCCAGCCACTCTGTATGTCATTCCAGCCACTCTATAACTCATTCCAGTCACTCTATAACTCATTCCAGCCACTCTATATATCATTCCAGCTGCTCTATAGCTCATTCCAGCCACTCTGTATGTCATTCCAGCCACTCTATAACTCATTCCAGCCACTATATAACTCATTCCAGCCACTCTATACCTCATTCCAGCCACTCTATACCTCATTCCAGCCACTCTGTATGTCATTCCAGCCACTCTGTATGTCATTCCAGCCACTCTGTATGTCATTCCAGCCGCTCTATATATCATTCCAGCTGCTCTATAGCTCATTCCAGCCACTCTATAACTCATTCCAAACAATCCATAGCTCATTCCGGCCGCTCTATAGCTCATTCCGGCCGCTCTATAGCTCATTCCGGCCGCTCTATAGCTCATTCCGGCCACTCTATAGCTCATTCCGGCTACTCTAAAGCTCATTCCAGCCACTCTATATGTCATTCCAGCCACTCTATTTATGGGCAAAATTTATTAAGCTCGGAAAAGCCGTTTCGGAGATTTGATGCGTGATACTTGCCATGAGAAACTTTTCTATACAATATATCAATGGAAAGGGTAGCTGTACTGTTTAGCAACCCTTTCCATGGATATACTCTATAGAAAAGGCTTCTCAGTAGCAGCCTATTGTGACTGTCTTTATCTGGCGAGTTCGCACCTATATGCAACAATTAGGACTTTAGTGAATAACCCCCTATATCTCATGCCAGCCACTCTATATCTCATTCCAGGAGGCTCTATATGTGTTTCCAGGAAGCTTTATATTTTTCCTATCCACTCTATGTCATTCCTATCCACTCTGTCATTCCTATCCAATCTATGTCATTTCTATCCAATCTATGTCATTCCTATCCAATATATGTCATTCTTATCCAATCTATGTCATTCCTATCAAATCTATGTCATTCCTATCCAATCTATGTCATTCTTATCCAATCTATGTCATTCCTATCCAATCTATGTCATTCCTATCCAATCTATGTCATTCCTATCCAATCTATGTCATTCCTATCCACTCTATGTCATTCCTATCCAATCTATGTCATTCTTATCCAATCTATGTCATTCTTATCCAATCTATGTCATTCCTATCCACTCTATGTCATTCCTATCCACTCTATGTCATTCTCATCCAATCTATGTCATTCCTATCCACTCTTTGTCATTCTTATCCAATCTATGTCATTCCTATCCACTCTATGTCATTCTTTTCCAATCTATGTCATTCTTATCCACTCTATGTCATTCTTATCCAATCTATGTCATTCCTATCCAATCTATGTCATTCCTATCCACTCGATGTCATTCCTATCCACTCGATGTCATTCCTATCCACTCGATGTCATTCCTATCCAATCTATGTCATTCCTATCCACTCTATGTCATTCCTATCCACTCTATGTCACTGCCAAGGAAGCTGTATAACTCCTTGCTGAAGGTTAATAAACCATCTGGGGTTTCACATGCAACTGGTGAAGCTAGGGGAATGAGTATAGTGAGTTCACTATCTTCCATTGCTTGTACAGAGATTGCTGCTCACACTCATCAGAGACTTCTCTAACGTACATCGATGTCAGAATAGGCAGTTTGGCACAATCTGCACAGGGCCTCATCACCACCTTAAGGGGGTCATTCTCTAAAGTCTGAATTTGACTGTTGAATTCTCAAACAGTGGAATCCCATAGCAAATCTGCGACTGCAACAATCCTCCCATTGTAAGTCGCGATTGCAACAGTTTTGAATTTTTTAATTGTGGCTGTGACAATATTTCCATTGTAAAGTCACGACTGTGACAATATTCTCATTATAAAACTGCAACTGTGACGGTAGCAGTCTATTGCGACTGTCTTTAGATGGCGAATTCACAGCTTTACGCAATAATTCAGACTTCAGAGAATAACCCCCTAAATGTGCTGGGGCAGTCTGGGGCACTACTGGCAATGTCCTACCTAAATGACAAGCAAACCCCAGGTGTAGCACTAGCCTTGTGTGGCCTCAGCGTGGCCTATTGTGTGTGCCTGAGGTATACACTGGAAGGTATAAGCTAGCTATTAACTTGTAGCTAGATCATCTTTTTTCTAACATTCATCCTTTGCATAAATGCACTTATGTTCCTTGTAGTCGTATTCATTGTGGGTGTCAGATTTATGAAATCAACTACGTAGGGAAAAAATAAAGTCTGCAAGGATGATAAAGTGAATCTTCAAGTGCTTTCTTTTTCTTTGTAAGATAAAAAGACACTCTGGGGAACAAAACATAGAGAGGCAATTTAATTAGGCAGGAGGTATGTGCCCTTGCATTTTGTGGTTATAGTGGATTGTGTCTATCTTTGCAAGTCTGGTAATGAAAGAGTTGAGGCTGTTTCCAAGACAATGTCTTTGACTCTTTGAGCCTGCTTGTCATTTAGATATATCCGGTCCAGACACTTAAGATCTGAAATGACAGAATTGCAAGCAGCTTTATAAATAATGATTTGTTTTGGATGAGATGGACGTGTCACAAACTGTCACATCATGCTGGTTAAATGTTTGCTTTGTCTGGCGTACTTTCTGTCAAATCAACTTAACACAGCACAAAAAGTGTTCAAGCATCAATTAAAATCGCTTCTTTTAATGGTCTGTCATATGCTTTTTAATGGACTTTGTATATGGCCTTTTCCTTTCCTCTGGTAAAAGGGCAAGTTAATATGAAGAAGCAGGGCATTTGACACTTCATCTGCAATTAATAAAGTTTTGTATAGGAACTTGTCAAATTATATACAGTATCTTCCTAAATGATTAATTCAAATACATTGCTTTACATACTTTAACCTGTTTATATCGACCCCTCTTTGAACTGGGTTGCATTTCCCAACCACAAAAATAGGGATATATCTAAATATTCAGGACGATAGTGATTTCATAGGGACAAACAGGAACTGGGTCGGGCAATTAGCGTGGTAGGGAAACCTATAATCAGGCGACAGACCTTTCCGACAGGCTCCCTTGTATAGCTAGGGAGACTGTCAGATGATTGCGCCTGGGATTTCAAAAAGCGCGCTGCCGCGACGTGCGCACTATGACGTCAGTGCGCACACGCGGCAGCCGCAACCCGGAAGACCCACGGCTCATGGGTTTTTTGCCTTCCTCTGGATCAACATTGCAGGAAAATAGGCTGAACTGGATGGACTTGTGTCTTTTTTCAACCCTATAAACTATGTTACTATGTTGCTATGTTACTATGCTCTTACTGACACTGTGCCAGTTCACACCAGACACTACCAGAAACATTTATTTTCTCTCATCACTTTCAAAACTGGTTTTGGAACAATGAGAGATTTGGTCAAATTGAAGTGATTCACAATGTGGAATTACTGGTTGCCCATCCTGCATTTCTTTTTAGAAATTATCAAGAGGTCATCATCATCATCCATACCCCATGCCTTATAAAGATGCATCAATTATTATTCACTGGGGAAAAGCTCCCCAGGCATGCCAATATCTCTTGCACCCGTAGGCCTAGTCAGTCGACAGATTAGATGAAAGGGGAAACAGATGAACTGAAAAATGTATTTCAAGAATACTTGAAAATTTCAGCTCATTTTTACTCATGAGAAGTCTTTTTTTGGATCTCATTTATAGAAAATCAAATATTCCAATTAACACTATCATATTAATACTACTAGATCTAGCAAAGGATTGGTTCCAGTTTCTCACTAAGATTAAAAATGACATTTATTTTGTTCTTGATTTTTTTTTTTTTTCATATCTTGCCCTCTTCCATTACACCGTTCCTGTCTTTTTTGGCTAATTTGTCCTCCTACACATCCTTTCCTTGCATTCTTTGTACTTTTTCACAATCTCTTTTTATGCATGTGTACAGTTCTAAGCGTTCATCTGCAGCTTGATCCAATCGGTATTCATGTTGAAGCTAGCTGCTTAGCAACAACAGACGTATGTAGGAGTGCATGCTGCTACCAGTACAGAGTAAGGGGAGGGTGGCGGAGGGGAAAATAACTCTAAAAATAGGGGCTGGGGAAAATATAATGAAGATTATAAAAATAAGCTTGTGTTAGCCCATGCTGTGAGAAATGTCTCAATCTATTCTTCATTCTTGCTCTTGGTTAATTTTTCTTGAGTCAAGTGAACAGGTGGTAGTGAAATTCTGCCAAGCATGGGTGAAATTATTAGTAGCTGGCCAAAATACGAGAAGTGTGTAGCATTAATAGTAAGGTACAAACAACCTCCCCGAGATTTATCTTATAGGAACAACTGAAACTTAGTTGTAGTAAGATGCTTTAGTAGATGCAGCTAAACATAAGCTGAAATGAATTTATAGTTAAAGGGAATCTCAAATATTACATTTTAAATATTCCTATTTCATTTCTGGCAAATCTTTCAACATCCCTGCTGTTAGGATTGCTGGGAGTACTCTTAGGAGAAGGAGGTAGCAGCCGTAATCCTGAAAAAGCAAACAGACACTAGGGCGCGGAATCTAAGGAACCCCTGGTATTCGCCTAGAGCCCCCGCAAGGAGGTTAGGACTTTGCTGCGGAGGGAACCCAGGTCGCGGCCCCTAGGACTGAATACCAGAACAAGACCACGGAATTCTTCCCAAGATGAACCAAACAAGCAGGGAGACCAGGCAAGCAAGACTGGAACAATGGCTGTAGCAAGGCAGGATACAAATGGCTGTAGCAAGGCAGGATACAGTGGCTGTAGCAAGGCAGGATACAGTGGCTGTAGCAAGGCAGGATACTGTAGCAAGGCAGGATACAGTGGCTGTACTTTATTGAGGGAATTGACATAGACAAGGACAGGGACAGGCAAGCAACAAGGTAGGGTAAACCTATAATCAGGCGCCGAAGCATCAGGCAGGCTCTCTTATATAGCCAGGGAGCCTGTCAGATGATCGCGCTGGCTGAACATTTAAAAAGCGCGCCACATCAGTGCGCATGCCCGACGGCCACACAGAGGAGACGCGGCGCACCCCGAAGCCGCGAAGGACCAGGCGCCGGAATGAGCTGCACGGGTAAGTATCGCTTCCTTACACCTGCGCTATATTTTTTTTTTGATCAAAGGTAGGCAGTTTTCATAAACTATCATTTAAATGAACCATTTTTCTGCTTTCTTATTTGAACCACATTCCAGAGGTGCTCACCAGGCTGCTCTGATGAAAACAATTGTTTTCTTTTTTTTATAGCACTGTTATCCTATGGGCGATAGCTTTCTGGTATAGCTTGAGCGGACTACAGTAAAACTGCAGCAGGGAAGTGCATACATCTGCATAGACAGTGTACTTAAAACAAAATGAATGCAAACATACTTGAAACTGGCATGTAACCATTTACCTAGAAAATAAAAGCACATAACTTTGCAAATGAGAATATGTTTTTAAGAACCTGAACGTTGAAAAAAAGACTGAGGTATACAGAAAAATGTAGTACATAATATGTTCATGGGGATTTTCTGTGAATGACAGTCAGGGCTCATGGTCCTGCTATGCCCTGCACATGCCCAATGATAATGTTATAATGTGCAGACTAAGGGCTTGCAAGTTCAGGGAATATGGAGGGGACCAATGGCAAAGAACTTCAGAACCACAATGCAGCCAACAATCTTTGGTACAAAAACTCTGTATTTTATTGCCAGGCTGGCACTAATTTTCACACTTTGTGCACACTCTTTCTACATACAGGTGATCCAGTACCAATGATATTGTTATTTGTTTATTATTATAATTGGAGTCACTAAAATGACAACTTAATATGACAATAAATGGTCCTTACAGTCAGATGAAAGGTTTCTGAATGCTAAATGTGAACATACATTTTCCTTAATGTAGTGATTGCTTGATAACTGTTCCCCATCTGATTTAGTTTATGCAGACAAGACCTGTAGCACTGCTTAGAGCCTTATAACAATAAAGAGTAGCACCAACACAGATGAACAACTATTATTGTTTTATTATGGAATTATAACAATCTGCAGCAAAGGGAGATGCAGCCCCATTTAAAGTGCACCGGTCACCTCAAAACTAATATTAATGTGGGTTGTACTAATGAAATAAATGTTTGGTAAATATATATGTATTAATTAAAAAAAGTACCTTCATACAGTGTTTCTTTCTGTCATCTTCCCTGTCAGCCTGACTTTTCTTTCCTGAGTCAGGTTAAATGATGAATGACATTATAGTTCCTGCAATCAGATCCCTTAAATCACAATCTAGCAGGGAACTGAGTGAAGGAGCTATAATGTCAATCATAATCACCCAAAAAGTCAGGCTGACAGGGAAGATGACAGAGAGGAATGCTGTATAAAGGTACATTTTTATTAATACATTTATATTTACAAAATAGTTTATTTCATTAGTACAACCTAAATTAGTATAAATGTTTTCAGGTGACAGGTGAACTTTAATTACATTTAAAGTCTATTGAATCTGTCTGATATCTAGAAATGACACAATATTATTCTTGATGACTCCATGATTTACTGAGGCTTTTATTGCATGTAATCTATGAGAATTAAAATGGTTGTTAACTTTAGGCCTGGTTCATACTAGCGTTTATATATACTGTGCTTTAAGAAAAGTGCGTCCTGAAAATATGCTAGGAAATTCAGGCTGGCATATTTTCAGGACGCACTTTTATGTTGTACTTACTCGGTGCAGTGTAAACACTCCCTTGGCGTTCGCAGCCCTTTGACTTCAAAGATAACATTTTTATAGTATTGTGTTGAAATAACTTCCATGCAGATTTTAAGTTGTTTTTATGGTGTTACTGTCCCTTTAAATATGCTTATGTAATGGATCAAACAAAAAGAAATTTTCAACCAAGGTGTAAAGGAACTTGCCTTTTATGTGTCAAACTAAGGGGGTCATTCACTAAAGTCTGAATTCAACTGTTGAATTCTCAAACAGCATATTCCCATAGCAAATCCATGACTGCAACAATTCTCCCATTGTAAAGTCGCAACTGTGACAATTTTAAAGGAGAACAAAAGAAAGATTACATCTTTATATATGCAGCACTATACCTTAGTGAGAAGTGTACACTTCCCAGACATTTTTGCCTAATGTTTAATATAATGCCTGCACACAAGTTAGCTTTCAAGAGTCCCAGACTCTAATATCCTTCATTTCAGGAATGTAAACAAAGCACGTCTGATGAGGTCAAAAGGTCAGCACACTGCTTAACCAATAGAAGTCAGGCAGCTTTTTCTTCTGGTGTTTAGCAGTTATATCACACACATTGGTGCAGGAGTTTATCAGTGCTCTTTTATAAATCATTCTGCTTCACATGAAACATCTACTGGGGAGAAATGCTTCTCACTAAAGTATAGTATTGCATATGTAAAGATGTAATCTGTCTATACTTCTCCTTTAAAGTTGTGACTGTGACAATATTTCTATAGTAAAGTCACAAATGCGACAATATTCTTGTTGTAAATATGCGACTGTGGCAGTAGCAGCCTATTGTGACAGTCTTTAGCTGGTGAATTCACACCTTTACACAACAATTTCGACTTTAGAGAATAACCCCCTAAGTCTTTAGCATCAAACAAAATATGCTTGTTGTTAAAACTTAAAAAGTTGTTTTTCCTTAGGACCCAGCACTCTTATTTAAGTTGAACAGTTTACATAGCTTGATGCTTCACTCTTCAATTATTCATTTTAGATTACATTACTCTCAGTTTTTCTAGGGTGTCAATCACTAAGCAGTGGAATAGGTAAAACTGCATCCCCTACATCATTTATGGCTGCTTATGCACATACATAGAACGTTATTCAATGGCAAGGGATTATGTTTGAAATCAATCAACTTAAAAAGTTTAAAAAAAAAAGTAGCTCCCAAAAAATCAATTCTAAAAATTAATGATTTGTATAACAATGTGAATGTAAAATAAAATAAAAAAAAAAAGTGTATAAAAAGAAAAAAAGTCCAAATAAATGTCCAAAAAAACCTTTTGGGGGGCGTTTGGATTTTCACTATTGATTTTGATTACAATCACTTGGATAAAGCACTATAGAGTGGGTTCTGTGCGCTTCTTTCATAGATTTTGTGTTTTATGAAGGGATTATGTTTGTTGAAGAGTTAGGGCACTTACAGCAAGCAAGCTGCACATTAATTGTAGCCAGTGTTTGTGCTCCTCAAATTAGGGGGTAATTCAGGATAGTGCGAAGTGAGGTGAGGAGTCCTCGCCTCACTTCGCACAGACTGATATGCGCTCACTGATGTTCTGCACACGGACATCAGAGGGCACTTTAAAGGGATTCCAGTCTCGGCGAGAGCAAAAGAGTTGCCTTGCCGAGACTGGAATCCCTTTAAAGCGCTCGCTGATGTCCGTGTGCAGGACATCAGCGAGCGCATATCAGTCAGTGCGAAGTGAGGCGAGGACTCTGCACCTCACTTCGCACTATCCTGAATTACCCCTTTAGTCCTCAACCTTGGCCAGTACTAAGTACTTCAGGATATAAAGTAGCTTTCCACCTTATATAACTTATGCCAGTGGTGTTAAAGTTCCTATGTGTCAGCCTCTCAATAATGCAAACTGGAAGGTATAGGCTTCATGGAAATAAACCACGAGTGAGGAAATAATGATTCATTATGATTTTATTATGACAAACTATAATAAAAATTCTTGGCCAATAGGTACCAATAAGTCGGATGCGAAATTTATTAAAGTCGTAAATTTTTGATCGATTGAATTTCGAAATTTGTAATGTTGAAATGCCAATCGATTTTACAAATTTTGAAAAATTTTGAAATTTTGAAAAATTTTGAAATTTCGAAATTTTGATCGAAAATTCAATCGATCGATCGAAAATTCGAAATTCGCCTTTAATAAATTTCGCCCATTAACTGCCTACAAATTTTACCCATTAAAATTTTTACCAGTGTATCAGGAAGACACAAGTAGGCAGAGACCATACAGATTTACTTAAACTGAACCTGTCAGGTCCACTTAACAGACTTTTTTTAGGAAGCAGGGAGTTGAAAGCTAAAAGCATTCAGCTAAGACTATAGTAAAAGAAGCAAAATGCCTGCCTTCTTTTCTCCTCCGATACCCAACTTGAATTGCAAGTCGGGAAGGGCAGGGCTAAAAGGATGACTAACATTAAAGTTCATCCAATCAGATACCTTAACTCACAATCTATCAGGTTGGAGGAGCTATAATGTCAATCATCATAGAGCTCCACCCTAACCTCACTTTTGATTCAAGTCGGGCATCAGAGAAGAAAAGAAGCAGGGAGTTTGCTTCTTTTACTATAGTCTTAGCTGAATGCTTTAAGCATACAACTCCCTGCTTCCTAAAAAAAAAAAGTCTGTGAAGTGGACCTGACAAGTCCACTGTGAGTCTCTGTACCTGAGTTAACTACATGGCAGGTTCCATGGCAGCAAGAACAGGGAGAAAGCACATTTAAAATAGAACAGAGAAGCCTGTAGAAAACGAGGAACAGTAGAGAAAGGTACAGGTCAGGGATTACTAAGGAAATGACTAAAAACGAAAACTGACAAACAAGAAACAAAAACAAAGGAGTGCAGTAGCCAAGGAGACAAATTAAAGAATACAGATGAAACAAGGTCTAGGCAAGATCCAGTGCGGCCAGCAAGATTCAAGGTCAAAGAAAGACAAGGTTGGTACACAGAAATAGCAGGTCACAAGATGGCTTTTCCAGAAAACAGGCACATTAAGACCAGCTTGGGCAGGAAACATA
>WMED01004161.1:0-5000 GCA_019650415.1 Pipa parva
GGATAACTGAAGGTGGGACCTTGATCCAGGGAATTATTCTGATTGCCGTATTTGGAGTCGCGAAGAAATTTTTTCCCCTAATGTGAGGATAATTGGCTCTTGCCTCATGGGTTTTTTGCCTTCCTCTGGATCAACATAGCAGGAAAATAGGCTGAACTGGATGGACTTGTGTCATTTTTCAGCCTTATATACCATATTACTATGTTACAAAACATATTTTTGTTCTAATCACTCTTCTTTGAGGACAAATAGGTGGCACAGTACTACCCACATAGTGTCTCTACACTCTTCCCTGCATCCAGTTGTTGTAGAACTACAAATCCCACCACCCCATAGGGACTGAAGAAGATATTCCTGTGCAAAGCATTATGTACTGAAACTATTTTGATCCATTATGTATTTGAACCATACTGTGACATTAAAGGGCCAGTAAGCCCGGAAAATTACAAATTCCCATTTGTTTTGGCATAGCATTTATTCAAATACCAGAATTCCATAGTGAATTTGCTGTTCAACTCATGATAAATACTAGAAGTGTTGTCACATTTGCAGGTGAATAGTCACATAACTAAGTAGGCCATAGGATATAAAATTGGATGCATATTAAAGGTAAAGGTATAAACCTGTTTGGTGAACCAGTGGAGTTAGAGAATTCTCAAAATGACACACATTTACACTTCTACAAGATAATTCAGTATTTGATGAATCACTCCCTATATATTTATTATAAAGATAGTATATTTTTTGGTGTTGCTATACTTTTAAAGGGTTAATGCGCCTCTACTAAGTAAGTTGTGATATGTATCGCTAGTGCTTTTTTCAATGGAATTTCATTTCTCTTTAAAAATGTAACCCAGTGCTTAATGTAAGTAATGTTAACCTGTCTATAACTCACGAAATTTACTGATTTCATCTCAGAATAATGATTAGTGCCTGGCAGATAGGACAAAAGTTCAAACACGAGCCTATCTTTACTTTCTCAGATAATGAAATGACTATAGTTCATATAAAAAAAAATCTTCAAAAACTTTCTTTCGGAAACTGTTTCAAAATGTATATAGAAGTTGTCATTGCTGTTTACTTTGTTCTGTGCTGGCTTTTAAATCGTTTCATAAGAAATAACATACAAAATTAAAAAAAACAAAACACATTTAGTGATACAAATGCTGTTCTTCTTTCCTTAAAAAATAAAAATACAACGCAAAAAACTTTTACTATAATCATTGTTAGCACCCACGGTGATTATATCTATCAGTCTCTCCACGCCATTTCAGAGATAGTTACTTGAATATCAGCACAACATCTCCCTGCTGTGAAAGGTTGTCCGTCACACTATGAATCACCTCTCTCCATGGTTACGTTTTCTAATCAGTTCACATGATTGAGCTCACATGAAGTGAGTGCTTAGCTTAATTCCATTTCATTGAAATAGTATGGGTGTTGGAAGGACTCTCGTCAAAATTTTGGAGGGCCTTGTCAGTTTGAAAAGAACATGACCTTTAAATTGTATCAGTATGTTTGCTGGTGCATAAGGCAAAAGTAAAAGGTTCTCAGTGATGGAAAGCCAAAAGGAATAAAAAGATATTTTACTTAACGCTAACACGAGTTTTCTAAATTATGCACTTAAAAATTGATAGCTAGTTAAATTTCAAAGAGATGCGCAAAACTTAGTTTTCAAGAAAATCATGAAGTCAATTCTCTAAACACATGGTAGATATATAGACTGTTTAAAAAAAAAAACAGCATTGTAAATGCATTATGTTTATGGCAATGAATGTAGGATTCTGGATCTACTGAACAGCACATGTCACAAAGTCATATTGCCGTCATTAGCAATAACAATTTAATTGGTGTCTTTGGGCATTGTTACCCAGCAGCAGCTAGAAACATTTGTCTCTCTCTTCTCTAGTGGTGAGTTTCTATAGGGATTTGCAGTAATGTCTTTTTAAGTCCAGACTTCTTTCTACCACATCTCTTAAGACTAATTAAAGTTTGTAGTGCAAAAGTAGGCCTTGTAGACTATTTGAATGTGTTAATAAAATAATCACAAATAAACAATTATTTCTCCATATGATGCAGAAACAGAAGCAAAGCCTCAGGAATGGTATATTCAGCCAGTAATGTGGTGGTGGTGGGGGGGGGGGGAACATATAATGATGCCTCGTAAGCCATAATTTAGTTAAGTGTCTGGACAATCTCCATGGAAACTCACTGACCAGAGATAAAAACAACTGCATTCAGGTGATTTTAATTGCTAGAGTTTTATGACAGATCATGTTGCTTAAACTAGTAAGTTTTATACAAATAATAGGAATGCAAAGTTGCTCCTGCCTTTCTAAGGAAGTGTATTTACTGCTCATAATAACCTCTAACATAAAAACAGAGAAAATCAGGCAAGCAAAATAAATGGATGGAACAATATAAATAATTATAAATATATATTATAAATAATATATAAATCATTATAAATAAAAGAGTGATAAACAGAAAGTAAATTCTTACATGCTGTACGCAATATTTTAAGCAAGTCTGGCTCAAAAATTGGGCAAAAAAGGCAATGAGCTTAGTTCCAGGATTTATAAAGGTCCACTTTATATTTTCTTTTGTCCTTTTTGTTCAACTTGTTTATCTATAAACAGTATTGTCTGCATTCCTTGTAGTTCCTAGTGCCACAATGCAAAAGTCACCAGGCCAGGACTCACTTGGGTCAGCGTGGACTGGTTGCAGTGATCACTGTAACCATGGACAAGTCTCTAAACAACACAACCAACAAACACAGTGTTACAAACAAAGCAGCGCTCAAAATAAAATAAAAAGTCCACTAATAGTGAATAATAAAGTCCAAATCCTGTGCAGCTCTTCCAAAAAGCTTGTGCTTTCAACACTGATCAAAAACATCAATAGAATGAGTGGAAAATCTGTGAAAAGCGCACAAAAAGAAAAATGCGCAGTAATAGCACTTATATCAATGATAAACAAAATAGACACAAAAAAAGCCAAAAAGGGACCATAAAGGTCTAGAAGAAAGTGTCCAAAAACGTCATGATTGAGTAAAGTGAAGAAGCGTGTTCGTAAATAGTGGCACAATCCAAATCCACGTGCATGTGATAGCGATCCTCACACCTATAGTATAATAAATGCTCACCAGATGTATATGAATACAAACCTTAAATGGTGACCACAGATCTCTAGAGTAGACGTAGTCACAATTCAGTTAAGGAATCTCCCCAATTCATAGATATAATGGGCACATTCCATATAAAGAAGAGAAAAAAAGAATATATTGGTTTGCTTTGGTGCTTTTCCAATTTTTTATTATTCTTATATACTCAACATTTATTCTTTCCTTTTGTCTCATTATTTTTTCCTTTGTACTTATCTTTGCTATTCTATAAGTTTTAGATTTAGACTTTTTTATGTGCAATTTTCACAGGTTTTCCACTCTTTCTATGGACAAGTCTCTCCCAGGGAAGATCTTCATCTTTACATTTCTAACTGTGAATGAGAGATGTGCAATAAAGATGGATCAAGACCTATTGCCTGATCAAGCCTGATCAAGCAAGCCGTTGATGCTTTTCCATCAGAGTACTTTATGGGTGAATGAGGATTGCAGACAAGATGGACCCATGAAGCACTACTTAATGGGTCATAATAGGAGACAGCAGTTCAAGTAATGAAAAATTACTATTTTATTAATTATTTTATAATTATTTTACAGATTTGGGGTCACTATTCATCAAAGATCCTCACCCGCACAGGAAGTGAGTGTTCCACCTCAAACCCTTTATCCAACATGTAAGAGGGAGAGGGGAAGTCTTAGGTTAATGAGGCAATGTAGATTTGTTTAGAGGACCTCCATCTCATGTTAAGTTAAAGGGGCTTCAGGGCAAGGGAGGGAGCTACTGTTCTTTTAAGAACATACAAGGCATTGGATATCCCAAATAATATATTGAGGTTATCCTAGATAAATATCTTTGGAACCCATTAGCTTAACTTCACGGTTAAGATAGCTTGAACTCCCTATGTATTTTTAAGCGTTTGCAATTAATATGTAATATAGTTTTCTGCTATAATAAAACAAGTAATTATAGAAAATGCATTGAAGAGCTAATAAATTAACAAAGTTGATTACAGTTATAAAGACAGACTGTCCATGCTGTGTCTGTTTTCACTGGAGAAAAGACACTTATGGGGACATACAATCAATTTATATTGTTATATAATGGGTCTTAAAAACATCTGCTTTGGCCTGTTCATTTGGAGAACTACCCTGATTACAGGAATGTACTGTATATTTTGTGTTAGGAGAAGGGCTTTTTCCTTTTGTATATATATAATGTAAAAGGTGCCGGTAATTATTCATTGGTCCAGGTGCATCACCACCTCCCCAAAGAAAAACTGAGAAACCTTTAATAAATTATATTTTTACTATCCCAATATTTATGTTATTTAAATACTATTTTTTTAGTTAAACTTTTTTTTTACTGTTTTCAGTAAACAATATAACCTAGGGCGTTTCATTACAAGTAGTTTAAAAATAAGTAGCAAATAAGGTTTTGCCAAGCACTATGGAAGATGGGTAACTTTTAACTTTTTTTTAACACATGCTATCATTAAAGAAAATAAAATTTGCTAATTTGACCTGTGCAAATAATAAAAACGGACCTTTCTTTTTAAGATTGTTTAAATACAACAGCCTCAGAGTTTTGGGAAGGATTTAACAAATCACTTGTGTTTCTAGTTAGGAATTTTAAGCACAGAATCTGGTAGGGGGTCTCTGCAGATAAAAATTATTTATGCTTAAATACCAGTCCTATGTTATTTCTAGGTCAAATGTCAGACTAGGCCCTTTAAAAATGTTTTTTGTTTCTAAATCTGATAAATATCTGATGACCTGTGTGTTCTAAATATTTTTTGGCTGAGCCTTAAACAATAACTTTGGCACTCTACATCTTTCAGGTCAGTGTTTATATTTTTCATTTGGAGTGTCTTCATGCCGA
>WMED01004161.1:10000-20000 GCA_019650415.1 Pipa parva
AAGTCAGGTTTGGGCGGAGCTACATGATGATTGACGTTATAGCTCCTCCAATTAGATCCTTGCTAGATCATGATTTAAGTGAACGGAGTGGAGAAACTTTAATGTCGGTCATCCTTTTAGCCCCACCCAACCCGACTTGAGATTTAAGTCAGGCATTGGAGCAGACCCTGACAGGTCCATTTATAATAAAGGACCACACACTCAATATTATTAGCACTGGTGATATATATTTATTGAACCTTCATGCTCCTGGTATACATGGAAAACAAATTACACTGGCTTATATATAAATGAGCAATTGAGTGAGCAAACAGTAAATATAATTAGGGAGCTAAACTCGCTGATGCTAATATTTTGGTATGTATTGTAGGGAATCACTCAAGTGCTGGAGCACTCTTTAGGGATAAACACACTGCAAACAGCAATTTTCTTTTGTATTCAATGTTTATTAAAGGGGAAATAAAACTTAAAACACAGTCTTTCTTTTTCAAAACAAAAGTCACTTTAAAAATAGCAATTTTCACAGGAAAAAGTTCTTGGTCAAAACACAGTGGGTAACTGCACCCCATACAGATTTGGTTATCAAATACAGAGTACCTTCCCTACTCTTGGGTTGTCTCCTTGGAGTTTCACAGTGCTGCAAAGCTAAGTTCTATAACAGAGTCTTTTAACCACTATTTCCTGTTTCTCTCACAAGGATTTTCAGCCTCAGCCACAGAATCAACTTTCAGACTTCCAACTCCAACCCCAACTGGCTTTCCCAGCTGCCTTTTTAATTAGGCTCTAGCCTGCATCTGTGGTGATTTATAAAACCTGGACTGACCTTCAGAAGTATGTCAGCATAATTGGGGCAAAATACCTCCCCTCAAATACAATACCCTCACAGTATGCATGTATAATTTAGCAATCCTTTTTTACTTTTCCAAAAAAGGATTGATGACATCACAGACAACTTTGACCTTTCCATGAATACTTTATGGTCAGGAGAGACCAAGAGTAATTAGATATTTATTTTGTGTTTATTTTTACAGCTTTGGGGCACATTTTAGTAAGGACCTTCACATCAATACGTATGGTTTGAGGGTCCCACTTCACTCTCTATATGTGCAAGTTGGGAGGGGGTCCTTTGACAGGCAGGTATTTATAAGATTTCGGCTCTACCCCCCAAACCTATCCATTAGGTAGGGACATGAGCCCTATAATTTATTTTATATTCTTAGGACCCCACCACTACTTACTGCTCTCCTCTACCCCTGCCCCTAGCTAAAAGGTATTAGCTTTTACCCGCTTTACTTCAAAGCACCTACCTACATAGGTAACTGGGTAGGGGACCAACTATCTTACTGCAGCAGTTGCCCCCCAACCCTTGGTGTACAGGGTAGAATTATATGATTATGACATTGTGTTAAAGCATAGGGTTAAATCCACTTAATTGCCTCATTGACTAATATATTTATTTTAGCTTGCATTCTTTTTTGTTTCCGTTTCTTTCAACTCTGGCTTTAACATAAAACTTGTCCTCCCCTCATGGCAATGCTAAGGTAGTTTCAAGTAATCATGGCGTCTCTCCTCCTTTCACACCCTATGCCCTACAGATTGTGGAGGTAACATTGGAATTCTTATTAATATTAAGAATAGGTGTGTGCAGGCCATTTCATTAGGGTGTGCCCCTAAAGAAAAAAAATCTTAGGCTAGGTTCACACTGGCATTTTTATACACTGTGTATCATCCTGCGTGCTGCCATTAGGGTGTGTCTAGGCACACCAGGCACACCCTTTGTGCACGCCTATGATATTAAGCTACATTAGGGAGCTAACACAGCACCATCTATTTGCTGAAAAATGATATTGCAGTCACAGATTAGAAAAGATCCCCAAACAGGAACTTAATAAAGTAAGTTGCTATACATTTTAATTTCACAGACATAAATTACTGATATATTCAAAGATAGCAGCCTTTATCAAAACCCTGTATATAAGTATATGTAAGGAATTCATATATATGAACCCTTAGAGATCAACCAAATCCCATCTGTTGTGAAATTATCTATATTTTTATTAACTGTAGGATGGGATTTCTGACAAGACCCAGACCCTGAAAAGTGTCCTATTGGTTTATGGTACAGTATTTAAGCCTCATCCCAGAAGCTACATTGAGAGATTTATCTAGAAGGGCCTAATTGTCTCAGGGAAGTGGTCATGCAAAGAGACTCACCAGCAAGGAAGTAAGGTTGAGCTACTCCCATTTATGGAGACAGGTGTAAGAGATCTAGCTGATTTGAAGGACCAAAAAGTACATGTGTAGCTAGTGGAATGTTGTAGCTTCTGTTATAGGGTGTTGGTAGGTGCACCAAACACCTACCAGGAGTTGGGTAAACCCCAGAGGTTAAGAGATAAACATTCTCTCCTCAGTTATGGCACTGAGAGACAGTGTAGATCAGGAGTCACCAACTAAAATTAACCGAGGTCCAAATTAAAAAATTTACCAGAAACAAAGGTCCGGAACATCAAATTTTTCTCACTTGGACCAATGCCAGCGGCTATGCTTGTCCTCCGCATGTAAACAGATGGGCAGTTTTGATTGGCTGATGTACATCACGTGTGGCGTTCTGCTGTTTTACCGTAATGGTTGGATGATTTGCAGTTGCACCCAATAGAATAAAAATATGCAGAGTTAATCAAATATGAGATTGGATCCGGACAGGATGGCGTTCGGGTCTGGATCCGGACCGCATTCTGCCTGTTAGTGACCTCTGGTCACCAGTGTTCTGCAAATGCAGAGCAAAGCTTTACAAAGCTGCAGAAACTGTCTGCATTACCATTCCTGTATTGTAAGTAACTGTCATGTTCTATTACATTAACACATACTACCTTATTGCAAAACTGTGTTGACCAGTACTAACACATGTTCTGTCTGTATTCTGCAGGTAATTTCTCCCAAACTGACAACTGTCAAAATGGATTATTTTGTATCCAGTGTTGTATTTGGGTCCCTCATACTATTACATATGCTTCCCAGCTCCCCTTTCCTTATTTCTGCTTTTCCCTGCTATGTAATGTGGCCCGTCTGCACATTGTCAGATATATGCAATGAATTCTGGATTCAGCAGCAATAACATGGTGCTTAGCATGTTAAAGGACCATTAACACCACAAAATTTCCATTATGATTGGCAGGGCTGTTTCTCCTATGCAGCATTTGTAAAGTGTCACCTGCAGTTGAATTCCTTGTTTCTATGGCTTTGTGTTGTTCCTGTGTCTGCTTGTTGCATTCATCATTATGTGGGAGGCAAACTGGCAAAATGTGACACATTACTTGCCAAATTCCCTACTGCTACAGTCTCCAACACTTGATGAATAGACAAATTACTTGTGGACAGACATGCAAAAAGATACAAAGTGCTCCTTAAATTTTGACTGTCGTAAGTGTCCAAATTGGTTGCAAATTTATCACATCACAGAGTTGTTGAATATACGAAGATCGGGAACTGGCAAATAAATGTAAATCCAGACCTTTATGCAACTGTTCAGCCTTTCATGAATAATCCCCTCAGAGACTCAGCTTAGTGTTGTACTTTGTCCACCTATGTAAGGACCTTCAACCCAGGAGACGCAGGGAGTTATTGACTAAAGTGAGATTTCGACTGTTGAATTCTCAAACAGCAGATTCCCACAGCAAATCAGATACAATAGTAAAATTGCGACCACGACAATATTCCCATTATGAAATTGCAACTGTGGCGGTAGCCTTCTATTGGGTAGTGTGCGACCACGGTTAGCTGCCGAATTCACACCTTTAAGAGACAATTCGGATTTTAGTCAATGATCCCCATAGTTAATGTTCTAGTGAACTAAACTACAGAGTATATCAGAGAAGCCAAAGCATTCAATTAATGAATTATTGATTATGTAAATTATTTGCTATCGACATCACTACAGCTCTGGTGACTATGAAGAAAACTTATATTTGGTCCACTGTTTAATGGCAACTAATATAGCTGATTAAATTAGGGTGGGGTTATGTAAAGTAATTGGAGGAAATGTATGACAAATACCTCTCTTCCCTTGGTGGTTTTATATATATATATATATATATATATATATATATATATATATATACTGTATATATACCTGTATATATATATATCAAAGGTTCTGCATTAGTCCCGACACTAGGGGGTTATTTATCAAAGTCTGTATTGTTGCATAAAGGTGGGAATTCACCACTTTCCCATATTCAGGTATTTAGCAAACTCTGCAATGTGGCAAATTTGCCAGTTAACGACAGTCGCACACTACACAATAGACTGCTACTGACACAGTTCCAACGGCACTATGGGAATACTGATGCAGTTGCAAATTCTCTATGGGAATCTGCTGTTAAGTCAATAAGGAGTAGAGAGAATCAGAGTATAGCAACCCGAAGTGATGAAAATTCACTTCGAAAGTCAAATTCTCAATTTAATAAATAACCCCCTTCAGACTATAGTACATTTCCACTTTTATTTCTTTATAGTATTTACAAGTAGAAGGTAATAAGTGACCACATAATATTGGTCAAGCCGAAATCTCGTTTTATAAAATAATCTCTTGCTAAATATTACATGAACACATCATCTTTCAAAATGTAAAATGCATTCTTCAGGTTTGCCTGGAGGTAAAAAATGAAAAGAACAGATTTTTTCCCTCTCCCCCTCCCTCTGTCTCTAGCCTTGCAAGTCCTGACCATAAAGAATGAATGGCTTTAGAACTCTGTCCAGACAGAAAAATCAATGCTTCATATCAAGAGGCTGCAGGGGTTAGGCTCCCCTGTTTGTGTCAACAAGGCTATAGGTTTTCTTAAAACTCCAAAGTCATTTCCCTCATACACACAATCAACACCATGTCCAGTGTGGTCTTTTTAACCCCTTGACTGCCAGGCAAATTGGCAAACCATACATATACTGTATATATTGTATTTGTTTTCCTGTTTAACATTTTTCAATGTTCTTCGATACTAATTTTATATTCACATTATTATTATTATATATCGGCCATGTAGGTATTGTTTTGGCTACCGTATTTGCCAGTGCCATTCACTAGCCAAAACACACTTATACAATATAACCACTATAGAATATGGTGAATTATTTCAATTGGTGCTTTGATTCCCTGGGCAAAGTTTATTAAACTCAGGAAGACTGCTCTCGGTCTTTCCGAGTTTACCGAGTGAAATCTCGCATTGTTATGCTTGAAAAAAATCTCACGACAACATTGTGACATTTCGCGATCAGTAAACTCGGAAAGACCGAGAGCGATCTTTCCGAGTTTAATAAATTCCGACTATCATGTGATATATATGTGGGGAATTCACGATAGTGCGAAGTGAGGTGCGTAGTCTTTTCCTCACTTCGCACTGACTGATATGTGCTCGCTGATGTCATGCACAAGGACATCAGCGAGTGCTTTAAAGGGATTCCAGTCTCGGTGAGACCAAAAGAGTCGCCTTGCCGAGACTGGAATCCCTTTAAAGCACTTGCTGATGTCCGCGTGCAGGACATCAGCGAGCGCATATCAGTCAGTGCGAAGTGAGCAGAAGACTCCACACCTCACTTTTCACTATCGTGAATTCCCCCCATAATCTTGTAACAGTGACTTCTTTTTAAATGAGAGTGAACAGTATACAGAATACTTAGATCAGAGATGTAAAAAATGGCTGTTTTCAGCTTTCTGTTGGTATGGCTTCTTGGAGGAAAAGGTCAAACCACAATGGTTACAAAGTCAATGCAGTTCAGTTTTTTCGTTTCTAAATACATCATTTTAAAATACTGGGAAAGAATTGTTATGAAATAGGCATAACAAGGGGCATCCTCACCTGATCATTCTCTTTGTGGCCAAACCATGGTCTTTGTTTTATATAAAAAGGAAAGACTATGTCACACTACAACACATTATACTGTATAAATCAATATTGTTATTTGAGCAAAATCTTATAAGGCTTTTTATTTACTTAAAATAAAGTCTTTTTTATGCCAAATCACACCAAAAGCCTTTTGAATTCAGTCTTGTGCGCTGATGTTACATTGTGAAGGTACTTCAGCTTAAGAAAATGTTTATTTAAATAGTTATAAACTGGTAATACTGTAAACAGGAAAAGATAGTAATATGTAGGGAAATCAACTGAATATTGTTACTGGTGTAATGGGGACTTAAGTAAATTCCTGCTTAGGCTTCTAATTCTGTGGACATCTGAATAGCCACTGATTTTATTTATTAGACACAATCTGTTTTTTAAGAGTGGAGAAAAGTCTTATAAGGGGGTCATTCATTAAAGTGCAAACAGTCGTGTAAATGGCGGTATTTGTATCCTTTCATGCAGGGGCAGTCCTGGCCCTACTGTTGCTCTGGGCCTCCGCACCAAGCCCCCCTTCCCCCCACCCCACACTGCCCCCCCCCTTTGCCCCACGCCCCCCACTCACCTCCAACAGCATTCCAGCGACGCACCTCCTCTAATGAGGTAAGTTGAATGCGATGGCGCTCCTTAGATGTTCAGGTCTTGCCGGCAGCTGCCGAATACAGCCGACAAGACCCGAAGCAGCTAAAGACTGTCACATTCAATGTATCTCATCAGAAGAGGTGCATCGCTGGAACGCTGTTGGAGGTGAGTGGGGGGCTTGGGGCAAAGGTGGGGGGAAGTGTCGCAGGGCAGGGAGGTCAAGTTTACCGGTGGACAATGTGGGCAACAGCGCCCCTCAAATAGATTGCGTCCTGGGCCGTGGCCCACCTCACCCATCGTAGAACTGGCCCTGCTTTCGTGACTTCTCCAACCTCGCTTATGCAACAAACTCTGGGGTGTGATGAATTTGTGACCAATTCTGGTGCTTACTCCAGTCACAGACGCATGGAGCTCTACACATCAATTTGGGTGTGCGTGCACAGGAAATTAGGTTATTCAGCATGTGACAGAGTCCATCAAAGGAACGGATTCTGCAAGGTGCACTACTCCAAATACACCTGTTTGCCGTTGCCACATCAGAGTGGAAAATTAAGGGGTTGATGGCAGGGCTCCAGTGTTATGTAAGGCGACTATTCATTCAAAAGTATCAATGGCGACTGCGACTAAATGAGTCTACTACTAAACATGAACTAGGCACAAGGAGACATATAAAAATAAGTATTTTTCTCTTATATACAGATAGTGGGATATGATGAGACTGATGTCACTGCCCTTCACTGGAGGAGTTCTCCAAACTCCACATGTCTCCTACCATTGTGTTACTGACTAAGCCGCACTAACACATGCAACCACATCTGTCGCTCTCCACTGCTCCATGAATAAGAAGAAGTGAGTTTGTGTCTACCTGATCATAGGGACGTGAACAGATGCAAAGTCACTATGCTAGGTGAATTCACACATGACCCCTTTAGTTTCTTCAAACACTTTGAATAACGTAATCTGAAGAGCTGTTTTATGTCCAGTTGCACCACTTCAGTACAAACCTGTTTGAAATCAGTCTTAGCACAGACGATGTACAGGTAGAGATAAATTTAAACAACAAACTGGTGCTCCAAATCATAGAATTGTCATCATGGTTTTATTGTTGCCCAACATAAAGAGTGTAGATTGTAAAAGGGGCTTACAATGTCAAAATGCTTCTGGATAAGTAAGTTTTTATTTATTAGTTCTAAACTTGTAATACAATAACCAAGGCAAAGACTGGCATATATAGATAATCTTATGGGAAATCAATGAAATATTGTTACTGATGTAGTGAGGACTCAATAGTAAGTTACTGCATAGGGTTACTAATTTAGTTGAACCAAAAAATAAAAAAAAGTGGTGAAGTTATATGAAAACTGATGTAGTCAATTACTTTTTTGAGTGACCATTGAGTCACTATTGGTGACTCAATACATGAAGGTTGGCATCATCAGTTTCCACCTAACACGGCTTCATTTCTTGATTTTTGGATGTATAGCAATTGCAGCAGGACGCTGCAGAAGATAAGGGCAATTTACATGGAAATCCTGCAGAATGCAGTCATACCTATACTTGGATTTGGCAATTCAGCGGAAACCATGTTCTTTTGAGATCAATGTGCTCATTGACATCTGAATAGCATTTGATTTCATTTATTATCCACCACCTGTTTTTTGAGAGTAATTAGGAGTGTAGTAAAGTCTTTCCCAGTTTCCTCATACACTTTAGATAATGTAACCTGATAATCCCCATTAATCCTGGAGATAAACTGGGGATTCAGGATGCATGAGTGCTTGGCATCTAAGTAACATCAATGAACCACAGGTCTGGCCATTGTGCTTATGTAGTTAATAATTACACCTGTACAAGGCTTGTAAAAACCTGCTGGAACCTGCATCATGATACACAATAAAATGTCATCTTAATGAGGGTATTTATTATTATTACCAGGATAATTAAGATCATTAATCTGATATTTAATGCTAATATTGTTGTTAAGACAGTACTCCAGATTTTTAATTAACCCTGTTCCTTTTTAGTCTCTGATAACACAAAACACACAGCTCTAATAAAGACAAATTTATACACACTTTCTGTTAGGAAATGTGCTTTGGTCAGATCACTAAAAACCTAACTGTTCATTCTGCAATGGAAGATTAGCAGGGTGTATGTTTCCCGAGCCAATGCATTAATACTGCATTACTCACTCGGTAGAATTTACTTCTTTTACCAATGTCCAGTGACGGTGAACTTTGACTTCTTTTGATAAATATAAAACATTGTTTGCTCCCAAAACACTAGTCTAGTACTGAGTGGGACAACAGAAATATTCTCATTTCCCAACCTTCTTAAAAACAGAGAATAAATATTGCTTTATTGTAGATCCAAATGATCAGCATGCCCTGCTACATTACAAAGTGTTTATTATGAGTTTTGCTAAGATGTTTCATTGCCTATCTGAGGCAAATATAGATCTGTGGAATGCTGCAATGATATGTTCTGAGCTTGTATTTTATGCAAAGTCAAAAGCTGCTTCGTTGTATAATGAATTATTTGGATTCAGGATTGCCTGAGACCAGATTTCAACACTAAACTTTAACTCACCTCTGGGATTATCAATAATCATATTAATTCACCTTAGCACATACAAATGATATTATTTGGTTTTGGATCTTACTGACATCACTGAGAGATTTCAGCTTTGCTTAAAAAACTGAATTGTAAACAGTATACAAAGGAATAAAACAAACAAAAAATAAAGTGTGCATTTAGAGCATTTTAGGCTTCCCCCCAAAACCCAGTTAATGTGGGGGGGTCACAAGAGCTTGCATCTAAATATATATTTGAAGTCTGCAGTGAATGTGGGAGGGGAGGCTACTTATTAACCATTCTAGGGCCTTAATAATTAAATATATGTTTCAGTATTGGGGCAAATAAGTTGAATGTCTTTTCCTTGTTTGATCGATATCGCCAAAATTGAAATTTACTAAGCCCCTTCCTACTTTTTTTAACTCACACAAGCGTTCGCCCGGTTGAGGGTATCAAAATCCCATTATTCCCTATGGAGACTGGGCACGTCATTTTTTTTCGAAGTCCCTGGCAGAATAATTAGCGATATCTATATCAAAAGGCTCCACTGACAGAAATGTTAATTGTAGCAGTATTAACGCATAGATATTTATCCATATCGATACATTTTTTTTTCAGGGGAGCTCAAAAATGCAGCAAAAAATAAATAAAATAGCGGAAGGCAGGCTAAAAAACAGCGAAAAAAAAGATCGAATGATCTCGTTAAATATCCCCAGTTCTTTGGTTAACATCACATTATTCCATTGAAGAAAATGTTTGTTTTTCCTTTATGACAAAGGAATAGAAGGGTTATTGTTTACATGGGGTACTTTGCAGGGTTAACTCAAAGGAAAATCTTTTTATTTTTTTTTTTTAGGGAGAAGGAAAAGGAATGGCTTTTCTAGTGCACCTTTAACACATTACACCGCATTTGGCCAATTTACACAGCAAATAGTAGCACTTCTAAACATTGC
>WMED01004162.1:0-21089 GCA_019650415.1 Pipa parva
GCTAATATTGTCTATACAAAATAGGAAACACATGCTAATATTGTCTATACAAAATAGGAAGCACATGCTAATATTGTCTATACAAAATAGGAAGCACATGCTAATATTGTCTATAAAAAATAGGAAGAACATGCTATAATTGTCTATACAAAATAGGAAACACATCTTCAGATTTCTTTTAATTCAGTTAATTGTTGCTTGAGGCGCTGGCGATCTCTGTAGCGAGTGCATCCATTCCATTCTTTTGCCTACCTGATCGCATCATCACTGCTTATGATCAACTCCATACATAGACATTATGGAGAATATTGACTAAAGTCCAAATTGTCACATAAAGGTGTGAAGTCAAAAGCTAACGACTGTTGCACATTACCCAATAGATGGATACTGTAGCAGTCACGGCTTCATTATGGAAATATTATTGCAGTTGTGATTTTACTGTAGGAATCCACTGTTTAGTCAATAAGGAGTAGAGATCAGGGTGTAGCCACCCAAAGTGATAAAAATTCACTTCACAGTCGAATTTTCACTTTATTCATTAACACCCTGTTTCTCATGATCTAAAATGATAGCCTGCAATATCACTTGCAGGGTTGTAAAAAGGTTACTCTCGGGTACACTTTTATCAGTTTCATAAGCATATGGCAGGGCAGTATCAGCTAAATACTATATATAAGAAGATTGTTAAAGAGCCATAATCTTATTGGTTGCTCTTCTGCCACCTATTAGTAGTGTTGATCGATAATATCGACTAAAGATGAAATCGGGATGATTTTCCAGTTAATCGTTGCCCCTCGATGATTCGATAATTTCCGGCAGTAATCGTCAGGGAAATCGTCATCGGGTGTTTCTTCTTCCGTGACTGCCTGTGTCAGTGCAGCCGTGGCTGCTTCAGGGAAGCCTGTGTCAGTGCAGCCACGGCTGTTTCAGGGAAGCCTGTGTCAGTGCAGCCGTGGCTGCTTCAGGAAAGCCTGTGTCAGTGCAGCCACGGCTGTTTCAGGGAAGCTTGTATCAGGAGAGAGAGGCAACGCAGATTGTAATTACGATAATTGTTATCGGATGCCGATTATCGATCCAATGATTTCAGAAATCGATTATCGGTCCGATAATGTTTGTTGGTGTCATTGCTCATCACTACCTATTAGGATTCCCCTTCAGACAGATGCCCTTGAATGCCTTTGTGAGATCACTATGAGATTTGACATACTGGTTATAGTAGGCTTTTGTATTTGTAATAAAGTGTAAGCAACCTTATCTGTATGTATTTTAGCAATTGCTATGTTGAACAATTATTTGGTCCATTTTTTAACCTGACCCATTACTTTTCATATAATACACCTGGGGGATAGGCCCCCTTAGGGCATAATTTCTAAAAAAAATTCTAGCCCCCATCTGCAAGAAAAACCTCACATTGTCACGTGGCTCAAAACCCAGTCCGGCTGGGTCAAAAAAATCAGCCCTGGGCCCAGTGTAAAAACTTTCTTAAGGTAAACCACTGGTGATTCCCACCATTAGAGTGGCTTCAGTCAATCTTAAAGGACCAGTAAAACCAGAAAAAGAAAACAAAAATCACATTTGGATTGGCATGGCAGTTATTCCAATGTAGTACTTGTAAAAATGTTGCCTTTGAATTGAAGTTCCTGATTTGTATTATTTTGAGTGTGTTTTTACTCCTTGTGGTTGTAGTCATCTTTAATCTTTAGGTAAGTATGTAACCCTCCACATAATCTCATTGTTTCCTTCTTTAGATAATACATAATTATGAAGTAACCTGGAAATCTCTTTTTGGCTGCAACAAGCAGAGAGAAGGCCATACAAACCAATAAAAACCAGTTTTAACTTGAAAGATTACATTTTTACAACTACTGTATAGGAATAACTGTCATTAGTGGCGTAACTACACAGTATGCGGCCCCTTCCCCGACCCACCAAAAATACAGGAAAGAGGGGTTGCAGCAGTCATGCTAGAGCAGCTACCTCCTCCCTGGGGGGATTCAGCCCAGTTGCAGTCCTGTCTGCTGTGAACCCTGTTGTTATGCTACTGACTGTCATGCAAATCCAATTAGCAATTTTCATTTTTTTTGTGTTAATTGTCCTTTGAAAATAGAGTGGAATGAACATTTAAATCAGTGGTTCGCAACCTGTGAGTCACGACCCCTTTGGGGGTTGAACAGCTCTCTCACAGGAGTTGCGAACACGCTGTGAAGCCGGAAGTGGGCGCAGGTCCCTTTATATAAGAGTTCCTGCTCAATGACGTCAGGCCTGAACGTCATCACATGACACACGTACGTGATGACATTTTGCCTGAACATCATCATGTGACACGCAATGCGATGATATTTTCGCCCGAACGTCATCACATGACACGTGACACGATGATGTAGGGCCCAAACGTAGGTGCGTGACATCAGCCCAGGGGGGGTCGCAGTCTCACTTAGGTTGAGAACCGCTGATTTAAATGATTAACCACAGTAAATAAATCAATAGTGGAAATATATATTATTAATTACTTTACTGTTGCACCAACAACTTCAATCTCTAGTTTATTCTTAAAACAAAACAAAAAAATACATATAATTTTTAGCATGCTATAAACATTCCTAGTTCATAGATTTTTTTTTTAATTGATACGTTACCCTTCCAAGAATATTTATAATCTGTATTACCCATGTATAATAAATATTTTTGACACAAGAACTGGCTGCATGAAAAAGTTAGCATTTCCCCTTAGGAGAAAATATGTTCAATATAATTAAAGTTATTTTTAGATATTTGGACCTACTGAAATATCTGTCTTCTTTAAAGAATTTGGGTCAAGTGTGTGTTTGGAATATAATTATTTTTTCCTGCAAGTAAAACTAGTATAAAATATATTTAAATGAAATTCACTGCTATTTTAAAAATAATGTGAACTTTCAATCCATCTAATTGTTGTCAGACAAGTGTATTGTTTCCTGATGAAAGTAAATACATTTCTAAGTTCGGGATTATTGTTTATCAATCCTCAAGTCATGTCAGAGGAGTAAGCGGAATTTTCAATTCTATCCAAGCCAGTATCATCTAAAAACTATTTTAAACAATAAACAAATCACATTAAGATTTTTTTTTTTCCATTCTCTGAATTGAACCCTTGGAACTTTTTTTTTTTTTTATTATTTAAATTTTGTAGCCTCGCGCATTTTTTTTTTTTTATCCAATTTAATTTGTCTTGGTTTCTGCCATTATTTCTCAGGCTGTAATCTAAAAATATTAAATGAAACTCCACTGAATTACCAACTGCTTTAATGAGATTGTCATGAAAGCTAAGAATAATGAATTTTCACATCTGCATTAAAGTATCTTTTTACATGGACTTGTTGAATTTTATTTTTCCCATCATGCAGGCAGCTTTTGTTTTGTATTAATGAGATTGTTATGCATCTTCAAACTTAAGCAATAAGCTCTCATTTTTCTAAATCTTTTACATTTATTTTGTCGCTAAGGCTTAGCTGAATGCATTTAGCTTCTCATCTTAGCAGTGCATGCATTAAGTGGTAGATATATTCTGACACCTCTGAAATGTCATTCTTGTAATATGAAGCGTATACCATGTACGAAAATAAAATGACTGGCAAAAATGAAGTTTTACTTAGAATAAAAAAAAACTCATTGATTGAATATGTCTGAGCTAAAATGTTTGGAAAATCAAACTTTCCTTGTTGAAGAAGGAAGAAAATTATTTCAATGTCATTTATCTTCAGTGGAAACACTTCAGCTACCATCATATTATAATAAAACTCACCACTTGCAGCAGTTTACAATCTACAGCAAATAGATCTGAGAAAGAGGAGTTGTCTCCAGGTAAAATGTCTCCAGCTAGCGCTATATGCTATGTAGGCTTTATTTATGGAGTGTTATTACGGTATCATTCTTTATTAATATATTGCTTAGATGCATATGTTTAAATATACTATTTATCCATTTGCAGCAGTCTTTTACCCTGTAGAACGTACAATCAAACATACATAATAGGGACAGAAACCAAAAAAAATCTTCCAATATGTTTTGGACTATGGAAAGCAATCAAGATCTATGTTCTTCTCTAGTGGGCTCTGAATACAGTGGGCTTGCTTGTTTCTATTTATACATGTAAGTTGTTACTGGTATGTCGCAAGCAAGGAAATTCTATATTTACTGTACTTTGATGCAACAAAAGCTTTGGAAATTAAATCATCTACGAAGAAGGATTGGGCCCCATTTTTACTGCCTAATGTAAAAATAAAGAGAATTCAAACATGGTTTACAAGTAAGAGATAAGGAAAAAATCCCATGAAAAATTATTCATAATGACCTCAAAATATATCAAAATAATACACTGAAGTATGTTGTGCTTTTCCATATTTTTTACCTAAATTTAATATTTCGTTTTTCAAAGTAGAGCTGAATTTTGGCTTCATCACTTATTAAATCAATATGTCTGATAGATAAGAACACAACTCATCTATTATTCAAAAAAGAAAACAAAAACGATCTGACTCACCATTACGAAGTTATGAGTTCTTGCATTGCATCTATTTTGTCGTTTTGGAAACAAATCCTCCCTCACTGAGACACTCAGTTCTAGAGAGATCTGCACCACAGACTCTAGTGTATGAGTGGCTGAGAGAAGGGAGGAGGTGTGTCTAAGACATCGAAATAGTTGCCTTGTAATTCTAGGGAACTGCACAATGCAGGAGCTTCTTCTTATCGAATCAGATTCTAGCACTTTATGTTTTATTGTGTTCTTATATGTGACACCTTAGCAATAGGGGATTCAGTTAGAGTTTAGCTCTTCTTTGATCTATCTAGATGAGAAATTGGAAAAAAATGTAAGCAAAACAAATAGAAAATAAACTACATGATTTTCAGACTTTTATAAAATGTGATCGGCATTGTTACTGTCCAAATTTAATATATGTGTCCTTGAATTTTTTGAAATTCTTTAAAAAAAAAAATCTAAAATCTTCCATATATAAAACCTAGCTCTGCCTTTAACTGTATATGTAAAGACATTTAACAATGCTTTAAAGAACTATGTCAGGGCTATGGGCAGAAAGTAAGGTGGTGCATACCATTAAAGTGGAAAGAGAAAGTGACAGTAGTGCCCTGTAGCAGTTGAAAGGAGGACCAGGCAGAGGCAGAACTAGTCAGCCCCGGGCCCTAAGTGGTTTATTGTCCCACTCCTCTCCACAGTGCTTTATACATACTAGCATAAAAACCTATTCTTAGGTTTTATATAGTGAATTGGGTAAAAACTTGGTAAGAATGGAGGAAGCTTGCTAAATAATGAACAACACACTATGCAGTCTGCTGCTCCTGTTTTTCACATACAGAAGAAAAAAAGGCAGGCATGTCCCTAAGCACAACCTTTCACTTACCCGAACAACCACAAACACTTGCCATGTCAGCAGGAGTTTACCTCCTTCTGTGAATTCATTACAAATGACTATAATTTTTTGAAGATTTATGTAAATATTTTTTTTTCTTTGGAACTTATCTACTTTGCTAAACATTATTCACTAGTCTCGGATAATACAAAGACATTTAAAAACAGCTGCTACAGTAGACATCTCTCTTTCTTTTTGATCTTCGAAAACAAGTATTATTGTGTAAAATAATTGACTCCTTAAAGCTCCATATTGTCAAAAGTAAAAGAACCATATAAAGTAATGAATATTTATGTCAATGAAAAAAAAATCCCACCTGAATATATTTGCAAATCGAAGAAGAAAGGAAATATTGCTGCACATTATAGAAATTCTCTAGCATTCTCTGATATGTTGTTTAACTCAAATAAACCACCTTTTATCATTAGGTTGGCTACGTTTATGTAGAGCACCAACTACAGTATAGAATGTTTAAAGTGTAAGTAAAGTTATTGACAAAACTATACATATATTTTACATTTATAAAGTACTGTATAAACCTAATCTTAAACATTAAAATATAAAAATTATTTTGGGATCAGGAGTATACACCTCTTAATCAAACAACCCTGCTCCCCCTCCCATTCTGTGTACAGACTCTTCCTTAGCAGTGCCAATAAGCCCCACCCCCTGAATGAAGTCACAAACTATACAGAGAGACAGAATTCCTCCTCCCCCTCTCCTATCTGAAAAGTCTGTTTATAGCTCTGAGCATGCACAGATAAGACCTGACCTGAAGATAAAAGCTTTTCCACAACCTGTATTGTTGAACTGTGGAGAGAAAAGTCAGTTGGAGGAGGGGTTGTGTCTCTACCCATAGCAGGAAACCTTCACTGAGAAAATGCAGTTGCAGAGGGATAGTGAGCTCTGCTGAGTTAAGAGGTGAGTCAGGAATTTCTTAATCGATTTATTGCTTGACAGTAGATAAATATGAGCTTTATTTATATCCAAGGTTTACTTGCACTTTAAATCAGCCAGCTTTTGCAAAACCTAAACAACTATAATATAATGAATGTAATTTCTCCTGCAATATCTTTACCAAACGGCTAACTGCAATGATGGACATTCGACCTTAGTCAACATATCATGGAGGTAATGGTAGGCACCATACATTATCTGGGGCACTGACTGACACTATGCATTAAAAGATCCTAGAGAGCACCATATATGATCAAATGCTCTACTAATCACCATACATTCATGAAAAGCAGCGGGGATAATAACATGTTAACCAAGGCACTAATGAGCACCATACATTAGTTTAATTGCAGGCACTATGCATTAAAAACAGGAACAACAGAATAACTCAACTACTAGAATAGCTGGTGGATGGGGCACTGGTGAGAAACAACCATTTAAATGAGTTGATGGTGGAAATCAAAATGATCTGACGCACCTGATAAAGGGTGGTTTAACCCCCCCGAAACATTGTGTCATGTGAGTCAGCACATTAAAGCACATTTTGCTTTCCAGAATTTTCCAACATTCTCTTTTCACAATCAAAATGATCTGGGGCACTTATAGATACCAAATAATAACTGAGAGCTGATGCACAGCATAGCTGGACCCCATGGAAATAATGTATTCATCAAGGGGGCTATTCTTTAACTACATTGCTGAGAAACACTGCACTTTACCTGAGGTAGTCTTTTTTTTGTGTGTGTGTTTTATAATGCAACACAAGATAGTCTTTTAGTTCCACGACTTGATAAAACAATTTTATTATTTTATGTTCATATATTTTATATAATAGTGGAGCAGCATTCCCCATTTAAGTGACATAAATGGTTTATCCACCATACAGTTTCATAGACATTCAGTAATGAAACATAAAAGAAAGTAGATCCATTATAAAAATACTTATTGTTGCCCCTTTAAGATGACTTTGAAAGAATCATTGTGTGTTAGCTTAAGAAACACTTAATTATTTCACTGCCACCTAGGTTTTTCTAAACAAAAGTAGTATATTTGCACTCAGTGTCATTATCAAAATCACTTATTGCCTCTGACAGATACACGTTTGAAAAAATGAAATAAACGATTACAAGATTTTTATTTTAAAATAACATTGGATATGTAACCATGGAAACTGGAAGCTGGGCTCTTTTACAGCGTATTCCTTTCCTTGTCATACTGAGCTCAGTAGGATCTTTCTGCCATTTACAAAAGCAATGCACCCATAGCACCCTTTAGCATCTGCAACAATTATAAACACATTTGGATTTCATAAAATATATTCACTGCATGAAATTTCTCTCTCTTTTTTTTTTAAATTATTCACATGAGCGCAGAATTGAAGATGAAATGATATACTGACATTTTCATTATAATTTTTTTTTTATTTGGGTTAAGCAGTGTCACCTTTTCTGTTATCCACACTTTCTAGGACAGCCCAGTGCGTTAACTGAAGACACAGAGAATAAGTAGAAAGAGCCACAGTATAAAATCTTTACTATCTAGGAAGCACAGGGGCAGCCATAGATATAATATAACCTACAAATGAGATTGTGATGTAAATAACTGTAAACATGTTGGGTCTTTCACAATGCTTTGTTATTCTACATTATCTCCCTGAATAAATAATAGAAGACAATGTTATATGACTTTGATTTTTTGTGTGCTCACATCATTTTGGGGGTTACTCACTAAGGTGCGAATTCGACTGTTGAATTTCCATAGTAAATCCGCTACAATTTCCCCATTGTAAAGTCGCAACAATTTTTTAACATTAAGATTGCGACGATTTTCCCATAATAAAGTTGCGACTGTAACAATATTCTTATTATAAAGACGCCACTGCGATAGTAGCAGCCTATTGCAACTGTCTTTATCTGGTGAAGTCGCACCTATACGCAACAATTTGGACTTTAGTGAATAACCCCTTAGTGAGGATAATCAGTGACAATTTACTAGTTCCTCCAAAAACAGTTCTACAACATATATTACTACGTCTAAACCAGAATAAATCAAATTAAAAAAGGAAAGTTTGTTAAAAAGTAAACGTTTCAGTAGCTAAATAACGATTTGCAGATCGCAGCACTTTAAATTGCTAATATTTGCTGCCAGTTCAGTATCAAAAATAGACAAACTAATGTGGCTGTTACAGTCTTTAACTAAAATCAATAATTGATTTTTCTGGGAGAATAAAAGAATTGTGATTCTGTTTTCTCTTATAATGCTCTCATTTAAATTGACAATAGTGTCTTAATACAGCCACTGTATATTATTCTTGAAATGACAAATAACAAAAAGCCTTTGGTTATTTTAGTTTGATATCCTAACAGAATTATTGATCACTAATAACAGTGCCATTGTGTTTTGTGTTGTACTGAATTGCTATTGATTCTTCTTATTTTACAAATACCATTTTGTTCTTCTTTTCTATAACTACTGCTCATCATTGTGTTTTGACATCTCCACCCTGGACCCTTATATTAACGATATGCACTTTTACTAGGCTTGTATTTGCTTTTACATTTTAGTTTGACAGCATCAAAAAAATATTCATTTGTAAATGTGTCACAAATGTATATAAATACTGTTTTTCTAAAGGAAGGGCAAACTCTCTTAAAGTGGACCTGTTAACAGACTCTTTTTAGGAAGCAGGGAGTTGTCTTAGTTGAATGCTAAAAGCATTCAGATAAGACTGTAGTAAAAGAAGCAAACTGCCTGCTTCTTTTCTGTTCCGATGCCCAACTTGAATCAAAACTTGAGTTGGGCAGGGTTAAATGATGATTGACATTATAGCTCCTCCAATCAGATCCCTTCTAAATTGTGATTTAAGGGATCTGATTGGAGGAACCTTAAAAAAGTTAGCCCAACTCAACTTGACTTGAGATTCAAGTCAGGCATCAGAGCAGACACTCACAGGTCCACTTTAAATATTTTGCAAAAAAGACAAAACTCTATTCTAAAAGCATAATTTTTTAAGTCTGCAGATATGGCCTTTGATGAAATATTTTAGTGCAGTTGTTTTTGTTCTAAGATTATGTTGTCTAAGTTATAACATATGCATGTGTGTGTTTATGTTTAATGGTATAGACCATGGGCAATTTCTTTCACAATTCTCTCTATGCATTAACCCCAACTTTTAAACAAAGGAAAGAAATAGGTGACCATTTTGGTAAATCACTATTTTTTTTACATTTATTCACTGGGAATTATATGCACGATGGTAGTAAGAAAACCATAGAACAGAGCTGTTGCCCATACACAGTATTACCCAGATGAGTAAATGAATCATTGAGAATACATAGGTCAATATCATTTTCAGCAGAATCGCAGGAAAGGGAAGCCTTGCCCTGTCACTCAGAGTCCCAACCCTAGGAGCAGAATATCTCTAGGATCTGTTCCTTCACTATCACCTAGTGTGACACTGAGCTGTCTCATCAAGCTCCATACATATCTAACATTGCACAACCTGTTCTCTGTATGATACAGGAATTCTATCCTGAAACACATACCTACTCCAGATGTGTTTGTATTTTTCTCATTCTCTTCATTCAACTGTTGTTGCTCTCAAGTCATCTTGGAGTTTGTCTAAATACTCTGTATAGCTACAGTAATTGTTTCTAGAAGCAGGATTTTACCAAAACTGCTCACTTTTACAACTCCACATACTTAGCAAAGAGTATTATTCTCTCACAGCTCCCCATACTACACATGATTTTTATTTCCATGAAAGCTTACATTTATTCATGGACAATTTGTCACCAAGTAGGGTAGAGGAATAGAATCTGCACACACACAAATAGAAGTGTAGGACCTTATTGTTTGGAACCAAGCCAGAAAGTTTTGAAGTGACAAATTGCCAATTGATTCACATCCTAAATGGTGGCAAATAGGTTAGTAAATAAAATATTTCTAAGTATTATTCTGGCAACATTATATTTTAATGACTACAAAACCATGACAACCAAACACCAGATCTAAGAATTTTCCACTATTAAGAATGATGTTTCTATGTACATTTTTATTTATAAAGTACCACTAGGTTCAGTTTACTTTTTAAAATATTTCTAGATTGCTCTTGACGGAGGTAGAGTGGTATAAAATTATAGAAATAAGGTAATAATGTAAAAGCAATTGCTGCTACATTATTTTTGTGACTATCCAACATTGACCAAATTAGTGACCAAACTACTACAAAATTTCAACATTCCACTTTCTGATGATAATTTGTGCATGCTGTCAATAATTAATTAGTCAAAGATTCAGATATATATATAGCTATGGAGTGATTGGCTCCTTTAAAAACATGATGAACAACTACCAGCAGGGCGATGTGAAGATCACGTCAGTTTAATTTAAAATGGCAATTTATTAATGATTTACAGTAATATACCACACTGGCCACTACTGTTTGCCTCATCAAGTTCAGAATTCACAGCAGCATTCCTCATCAACATGGTGTGAATATGCTAAATAGTGAATATGTTCAATCTCAGTATGAGTAGTATGAAACGGATGAATTGATGGAAATTCAATTCTGGTTTAAAATGCAATTAGTAATTTACTAGTATTAAGAAAAGGTGGATGAGGGTGGAGAAAAAAAAGAAATAAAACACAAGTGAAAATATAAATACCATGCTGCTATTTTTGTTTGCTAAAAAAAATAACTCCCTGAATTTTTACATCTTGACTGTTTCAGAAATGTTGCATGGTCTAATATAACAAAGTGAAAAAAGGCAGTCGTAAAAGTGAATAAAGTATTACTGGAGGTGCAGTGAAAATATAGAAGTTTATTGTGTATTTCTGTGTGAAGACTCACAGGGATATCTGCACTCCTGTAAAGAAAATAAATTGAATGATGTTGCTACAATCAATACAGACAGTTTAGAATTGGTCAACTGTTAATAATTTTGATTCAAAAAATGTCAAAACAGCAAAACTAAGGAGTTAAAATGTAATTTTGTAACAGAATTCTAATTTGAATAAACTAGCAAGCATGAAAAAGTTTCATTCTCAAAAATAAGAAAATGTCAGTGCTCATTTTGGGGGATATTTATAAAAATAATTTTTCTTTTTTTGGCCAGAAAAAAATTGATGAAAGGCTTTCTAAATCTGCAAAAACAACAATATAGATATATTGACGATATTTCACCAGTGTCAACAAGTTGAACAATTTTCAACTTTCATAAATATCCCCTTTGGGCGAAATTTATTAAACTCAGAAAGACGGCTCTTGGTCTTTCCAAGTTTACCGAGCGAGATCTCACTTAGTTCTCGCAAGATTTTTTTGATTTTTCGAGGTGGAGCTTTTTATCTTGATTTTTCAAAATTTTCAGTGGTAAGGTAGCTGTACTTTACATTAGTAGTGTGGCTACCTTTCCATCAAAAATTTTGAAAAATCAAGATCGAAAAACGATCTAAAAAAAAAAAACACACGAGACCTCACTTGGTAAACTTGGAAAGAGTTTAATAAATTTTACCCAAGTTATAATACTCCTGTATTTTCTTATTGCAATAATGATAATATCATAGTGAGATTTAATGCATTCCCTTAGAAGCTATATAACATCCATATTATCCATCCATATGTTATGAAAATAGCAAGTACTAATTTTTATTTTGTTGGAAAAATGAACTTTTTGGCTTAATTCTTTCATCTCTACTCTAGAAAAAAAATGTATTTGGGGGTTCCTTTTGAAACCTGTTTGCTACATGAAACTTACCGAAAGCATTATTTTCTAATATTTTTTCATTTTTAAAACTGCCAAAGAACAAGTGGATCTGGCAAACTAAATAATCCATTTCTTCCCTCAATTTTAAATAAATGTCCAAGTAAAATCAAATTTAAGATGTTTTTCTTGGGGCATATAGTGAGGAATCAATAACTTTTTTTTTTTGCCAAATTGTAGTAGATGCGTGATTATATCACCATTCAAGATGCAAAATAAAATATCTACAAATAAATAAACATTAGCTAAATAGCTGCAGGCTGTTGCATATGATTTATACTGTAAAAATGATTAGAATTCGATTTGTGTTAGTGGAGGTCACACAATTGTTCTTTTCCCTGAACAAAGTTCATATATATGACACCGAAATGTATTTGTAGTTTGCTGCAATTTAGTCACTTTGATTGATTTTTTTCCATCACATCTGGAGATGACATTTAGACTGGTTTCACACCACTGAGCAGTTGGACTGACTCTGTAGATCTGACTTCTTACATGTAAATACATGCAGTTGTTTTATATGGCATGCACATTTTCACTTTGACACTGATCGATCCTGTTGTTTTTTAAATAGAGTGCAATACGAAATTAAATAATTTGCATGTAAGTAGTTGGACATGCTGTGTCTGTCCAACCTCTCACTGGTGCAAAACCAAGTTCAGGGAAATGTATTAGCAGTAAGTGTTAATTGACCCAGTGGAGTTAGCATAATTAAAGGAAACATCTGATTGTATTGGTTTACTCATTCTGCCTTTAAAAAAAACAAACTTGAAATTATACAATCTTGCATAAGAAATTTGTTTGTTATATAAATCATCCAACTGTTTTATTAAAATAAAATAAAAATCATTGTTATTAATAAATATTGCAAAGGAGGTCACTTAAGTATCTTAGCCTTTCTTTACTTTCTTTACTAAAGTTTTATTATGTATTTATATTTATTTATTACCAAAATAAAATAAAAACACGGTGGTCAAAATGTTTAAAGTGTTTTTAACAAAACAGCCTAGCTGCAAATACAACACAGTTTATGCTTAAAAACAAAGTTGCTTTGCTTAATGAAAGTGACATTTTCTATGCATTGTACTGTGGAGTCGTGCATCAAGTCATACTGTTAATATAATACTTTTTTCTAATTTAATTAAGGGAGCAATATGTGAAAGACCAGTAGAAATTATGGTTGCCTAAATGATTAAAAAATACAATTTAAAAAGAAAAAAAAGATAATTGTCCATGAAACAACTAGCAGTATATTACACTTCAGGCATAATTTCCCTTTCTACTTCAGCCAACGCATTCACAAATTTTACATCATTTGACAACTGGTAACATAATAAAGTTACTTCATTTATTAACTTAATGCTTAAAATGTGTTTTAAAATGAAAATGTAAAAAAATACATATGGGCATGAAATGCACTTAAAATGCAGAGAATGCGATTTTGCTCTAACGTATATTTGTGATTGTTTTGGTTTAAGTAAAAAATTAATTTGTATCTTAAGTATAATATGCGGCTTATCTCATTTGTAAAGTCATTTCACTTATATGTCATGATCTATTTATGAAATTCAATAAAGTAAAATATTTGTTTATTTAATATTTATGGAGGAATTTTATCAAGCGGTAACATCTCACCTATTTTTTTTTTTATTTGTGCATCTGCCAAATTTATTTTTCATTGTATAAAAATCAAAGAGAAGATAGATAAAAAGCATAAATGTCAATTGATATACACACACAAAAATGGATAAAATGGAAAAAATGGAAAGATAAAACAAATATCGAATCTTGTAAAATAACTACACTATACAGGAACTGCAAGTACATATTAATGTTGAGGAGAAAGGCTGCTGGATTAAGAGGTGATAACTCAAAAACACAAAATTGTTTTACTTTTAAATGTTTAAGTTTATGTTTCTACATTATAAATATAATATATATGTATAGTTTGGTCAATAACATTACTTACACTTTAAAGGATACTTTTCAATGCATGATGCCTATGATGTCAGCAGGAAACCCAGGCATGTACTCACAGGTTCATTTAATTAAAAGTTTATGTAGTGTGATCTGAAGCCAGACACAAACATTATCTTCCTTGAAGTGCACTAATTTTTGTATTGTTACATTATGTATGTCTCCTTTTCTGTCTTATTTCTCAATAAAAACATCAGCCATAACAGTGCCCCATACCATAATTAATGTACCCTTCTGAGGCTTCTCCCTCTATTAGGCTCTCCAAACATGGCTTCACCAACTCCCTCTGACTTCCAGTCTTCTACCTGGTCATCCACTCCCTCTCCAGACTGCACACTACAGTTCCTCTCAGGGGTATCTCTCAGTTCCCCTTGCCTTGAAGTAGTCATCGCAGTGACTCAACCTGTTAAATTACTATTTTTAACCAAATTTGCCGGTTTTCTGGAAGAATAAGGCAACCATAGTTTAGCCTTTTACCCCAATAAAAAAATCCATATCTGCACATATTTTGTATGATTATTGTTGGTGCTTGACCGCTATTCTGTGGCCACTTGCATTATACATATGTGTAGGCACATACAATTCACACATTATTTTGAGAGTATAACCTTCTCTCTTGCATGTGATTTTTGATGTTATTTAATATTTGGGCCATTGACACAGTAATTAGCAAGTTATGTTTAAATCTATAATTGCTAGCATTCCTTTATATTGTTATTTTCTATGAAACCACGGGTTTAATGCCTAGGTAATTTTTAGATTAATAGCAAATGTTTGAGAACATCTTGAAGCCATACAAAAATCTCTTGCTCTTCAACTGATTTATATGTTTATTTCTTTATTTAATTCTGTTACCTCTTTGATAATACAAAAGTGTGCTGCTGAATCAGGCTTACTGCATATAAATGCAAGTTACTTTTCCTGGAAGAGGTGCAAAGAATATATTAGAATTGCTGAATCACCTCAGGAAGACAGAATAACATGCATAGGGCAACAGCGTTGAATTCACAGGACTGAAAATAAACAAAAACTTAGCTTTCATGATAAAGAACAGAGTCAACCAGTCATCTATTAGGTTACAGAAAAGGCAACCTCCACTGTTTTCGAGACATTTCTTATCCTGTACTTTGCTAAGAGAAGATATCAGTAGCACTTATAATGCAGAAAGGAGAAACTTTGACCCACATTAATTGGATTCACAGCAAGCCATATAAAATAGAAGGATTAAAGGTTTGCAAAGGAATAAACATAATAGTGATCTTTTCATTAATCATCAATGAGTCTGGCATAAAAAATCGAATGAATAGCTTCAGTACCAAATTGCTCAAATTAAGTAACAAACTAAAATGGCAATGTTTTAAAATGTGTTTAGTATAAAGTCATCCATAGACCCTAGCCTTGGGCAAATTGGGATTTTTATGCCTTTATTATTAAATTAGGAGATTTTATAATAAACCCAATACTCTCTACTTTTATATATTCAATGATTTTAATTCTTTTTTTTTTCCTTGTTACTCTCCCCAGTACTTACAGCGAGAAAAGAGTGGGTGGTTCCTCTTCCCAATCTGCATGTTGGGAGGATTAACCAATTAAAATGATTCAATATTTGTGCAGATACCCCAATTTCCCCTGTGTAAAGCTTCATATAAGTCAAAACCTTAAACTAACTAGCCCCTCTTTGCCTTCTCAAATAACTCTGGTGTATGTTCAGGAAGAAATGGGTGTTCTTTTCAAGGAACATAAATCAGACTGAAAAAAATAGACTTCAATGTAAGTTAAGTTGAAAATGTTACAAAATTCTTAACTACAATAAAAATTTCTAGCAAATACATTGGGAAAAAAAGAAAGAAAGAAAAATAGCATAAGTAGGCAAAAAGTTTGAAATACACTAAAGAAAATAAATACCAGTATGAAATGCCTGTACTGTGCCAATACATTTTACCTCTTGGCAAATATGTCCATATACCTTTAAGGTATTATCTGCAGGTTGCTGATATGCAATTTATTTAAAAAAAAAAAAATCTGTCTTTTTTCAAGCTGATGCCAAATTATTTTGGGAAGGGGTAAAGTGGAAGGCAGGTTTGAAGGCAAGATTAGTGACAAATGGATGTAAATTCAGACTTTGATATGACTGTGTGCACATTAATAAATAACCCCCATATTTCATTAATATTGAGTGGAAAAATACCCTATAATCCAGTCACAGCTCTAAGAAAAGCGACAGAAGTCATGGCAACAAACATCATCTCTTTCAAAAACAAAGAAATGTTAAAGTGACATACATATAACATGGACTATACAACATATACAGTAATAGCATACACTTGAGAAATGTTGTTAAAAGCATGGTTTATCAATTTTGTTATGCCTGTTGGGGGTAAAAACAATATTAGCTAAGTGAAAAAATGTGTATTAATGTATGTACTGGTTATGGTTTTGTCCATTCTGATAAAGGCCTCAGCGGGGACATATTGCTATGCTTTGTTTCATACACATTTCTTCACTTAACCTTGAAAGGTGCTGCTCTTCTTTTCACTTATTAAGAATATTGCAGAGCTCCACATTTGGAGCAGTATCTGTAAACATATATTTGTCACTTTTTGCTTAAAGGATAACTGAAGAGATAAATAGGAATAAAATATATAGACAAACAATATGTATATACTACAAGTTAGCACTATACAAAAAAAATGCTATTTATAAATGAGCAAACATTAAATCATAAAATTTACTTTAACTAAGTTCTTTTTTCTGATGTAACGGCAGCAAGAAAATCAACCCCCCTTGTGGTTTACAATATAAAGCACTTAAATTGCATTGGTAGGGCTATATCAAATCAGGGAAACAAGTATTATGGATTTAGGGAGTAATTCAGGATAGTGCGAAGTGAGGTGCGTAGTCCTCGCCTCACTTCGCACTGGCTGATATGCGCACACTGATGTCCTGCACGCGGACATCAGCAAGCGTTTTAAAGGGATTCCAGTCTTGGCGAGGCAACTCTTTTGCTCTCGCCGAGACTGGAATCCCTTTAAAGTGCTTGCTGATGTCCACGTGCAGGACATCAGCGAGCACATATCAGTCAGTGCGAAGTGAAGCAAGGGCTACACACCTCACTTCGCACTATCCTGAATTACTCCCTTAGTCAGCAGAGACAAGTAGAGTATAGGTCAGTGATGGCTAATCTTTTGAGTGCCACATGTCAATATTCTATCGCAGTCACAACATTATGAAAGGAATATTTTTGCAGTTTTACAACAGGAAATTGATGCGGTTCTTCAATGGGGAAATATCGTAGTCTTGTTTTGGGACAAATAGTTGTGGTTTTATTATTGGGAAACTTGCTGCAGTCGCAAATTTACAATGGAAAGTTGTTGCGGTTATGCTATGGGGAGATTTTCACGGTTTTGTTATGGGGGAAATTGTCGTGGTCACGGATTTACAATGCAACAGAAATGCAGACCATGATGCATGTAAGCAAAAGCGTCTCAGTGTATCACCTCTGACACACATGTCATAAATTAGCCATCACTGCTATAGGTGAAATTTTTTATTGGCTAAGTGAAGAGATGGTAAATGCAAGCTTACCACACTATGTAGGTCTCTTCTTCAGGAATGAATGAAAACTTGCATTTACCATCTATTCCATTAGCCAATAAAAGGTATCACCTATACTCTACTTGTCTCAGCTTATATCTATGGCTAACACGGTGCCCCTGATTCATTCAGGTTTAGTTGTTTGCAATGCTACCAGAACAGCAGTAACATTGTGTTACATACTGTATGTATTACTTTGTACAGCTTTAAAGGCTCATTGAATCCTCCTACATTATCTATTTTGCATTATTATTTTGGTGCAGATTATGGAAGCAATACAATGCATGAGAGTGCATATCCTTGCCAGGAAATACATAGATGTAAATATATACATTTAAGGGGCACTAATCACTCTGAATTACAATACATAAAATATATGTTTATATTATATTAACCTCACTTGTAACTGACATAGTTTATGAATATTACATACACTTTAGATGACCTTTAATAAGGTATTACATTTATAGTGTACAATCAGCTGCATTAATTGGAATATTCAGTGCATCTGCTGCTGAAAGACACAATACAAAATCCAGTCAAATAAAAGCAAGCAGACCCTTCAATGTCAAGGAGCCAGACTAAGGGTCCTTGCACACTGGCTATTTACACACATCACAAATACTTAGAAACATGAATAGAATTAGTTCATTTAATTATGCACTTAGTGCATTAACATCAGTTTTATTTGAGGCATCATGCATATGTTTTCATCAGCTGCCACTTGTTTAAATTCTAATAGGATTATCTATACTGATTACAGAATTCTTGGCAAATAACGTAGTTAACATAGTAACATAGTCTATAAGGCTGAAAAAGACACAAGTCCATCCAGTTCAGCCTATTTTCCTGCAATGTTGATCCAGAGTAAGGCAAAAAACCCATGAGGTAAGAACCAATTATCCTCATATTGGGAAAAAAATCCTTCCCTACTTCAAATATGGCAACCATAATAAAGAAGGTACATTAAATCTGCATTTAAATTTTCATGGGCATCGTCTGATTCGCTTATATACATTTGAGGGTAGGGTGATCCCTCTGGCTGGCACAAGATGCTTTTTGACAAAATTTGGAAATCATAATAATTCCCTGGATCAAGGTCTCACCTTCAGTTAACCAGTACTCATAATTTGTAATGTTCTTACACTGAAGGATCAGAATAATTCCCTGGATCAAGATCCCACCTTCAGTTATCCAGTACCCATAACTTGTAATGTTCTTACACTGAAGGATCAGAGTAATTCCCTGGATCAAGATCCCACCTCCAGTTATTCAGTACCCAAAACTTGTAATGTTCTTACACTGAAGAATCAGAGTAATTCCCTGGATAACGATCCCACCTTCAGTTATCCAGTACCCATAACTTATAATGTTCTTACACTGAAGGATCAGAGTAATTCCCTGGATCACGATCCCACCTCCAGTTATCCAGTACCCATAACTTGTAATGTTCTTACACTGAAGGTTCAGAATATTTCCCTGGATCAAGATCCCACCTTCAGTTATCCAGTACCCATAACTTGTAATGTTCTTACACTGAAGGAAAACATCCAAACCAGTTTTGAATTCTTTAATGGAATTAACCAGTTTTGAACTTTTTAATTCAATCAAACATGACAACTTCTTCAGGCAGAGAGTTCCATAGCCTCACTGTTCTTACAGTAAAGAACCTCCTTCTATGTTCTATGAAACTTTCTTTCTTCTAAATGCAGGGATTGCCATCTTGTTATAGTTACAGTTCTTGGTATAAATAGATTGTGGGACAGATCTCTGTACTGACCCCTAACATATTTATACATGGTTATTAGGTCACCTCTTAATCTTGTTTTTTCTAGACTAAACAAGCCTAATTTTGATCATCTTTATGGAACAGTATATTGCACATTTCTTTTATTAATTTAGTAGTCCGCCTTTGAACCCGCTCAAGCACAAACACATTTTTCTTGTACACTGGTGCCCAAAACGGCATACAAATGCCTAAAAACTCTTAATAAATGCATAGTGAGTTTATATTAGCATATTTTATAAGACCATTAAACTCAGTCTATTATTCTGCAATGATGAGCCAGAGGAAGACAAAGAAAAAAATGACACGAGGGAAAGGCCAATTATCTGCATCTTAGTGAAAGAAAATCCTTCCCAACTCCAGATATGATCTTCTCCAGATGTCTTTGTAGGTGTGAAGTTTATGTGCATTTACAAGTTATGTGCATTTACAAGTTATGTGCATTTATATGCCTTCTAAGTGCCTATGGGCACATTGCCTAACTTTTGAAACACTTCCATTTCAAAGTTTATCTTCAACTGTGCTGATGAGAATTTCCAGTGCACCTACAGCTGATTAAACAGAAACCATGTAAAGTCCAATCAGATGTGAGTAAACTGACCCTGCAGGATTGAGGGACTGTATTTACAACTGTGGTATTATCATTTCCCTATAAGTAATTACAATTAATAAAAGTAACTGTGTTAGCAATAATCATATTGCATTGTAGCCAAGGGTTTCAAGCTAACATCAATATAATTGTTTGTATACTACTAACAAGGACATAAATACTTTTTGATGGAAAAGCTCACACCTAGAGAAATAACACTGCCTGACAATCCAAAAGAGATTTGGGAGTAAATTGTAGATCTTTATGTACAAACGTACTTGTGGTAACTATATATCCTCAATCATGAACATAGATGCAACTTAAAAAAGAACCAAACACTTTTTCTGCTAGGGGATATTCTGAATAGGGGGCATTGAGATGATTACTGATGTGCTTCTTTGTTCCCTACTTGCTGCCCCTGATTATCTTTATTTCTTTCTGCAGTCTGCAATTCTCTTCACTTCCTGCTTCTTCTTCAAATACGGTGAGCAAAACAAGCACAGAAGCAGAATTTTGATGTAATGCTGCTTCTGTGCTTACTTAGCTCACTAAATGGCATTGAAACAAGCAGGAGGCAGCACTGAAGTGAAAAACCACATTGATAAGTATCTCACCGCTACCATTTCAGAATCACCCCTAGTAGAACAAGGGGGTTATTCACTAATGTGAGAATTTCAGTGTCGAATTCTCAAACAGCAAATTCCCACAGCAAATTCATAACAGTGACAATTCTCCCATTGAAAAGGCCCGACTGTGACAATTTTAAAATTGTGACTGCGACAATATTTCCATAGTAATGTTGCAACTGAGAAAATATTCTCATTATAAAGCCTCGACTGTCTTTAGCTGGCAAATTCACACCTTTACATGACAATTTGGACTTTAGAGAATGCTTAGTTCCCCATTAATATTTAGAACATTTTGTCCTAACCCAAGCTAATAGCCAGTTCTTCTGGTAATTACTTTATATTTGTTTGCTTTTATGTACCTGTTCAGCAGTGACTGCATAAATACCCTTG
>WMED01004163.1:0-15785 GCA_019650415.1 Pipa parva
GTCACCTACGCATCGGGACTCTGGAGGGCGGATCGGCGTTGACAGCGGACTACAGGTAAGCTTTTACAGGCAAAGTTTGAGACTCTTGTGCGTGCCGCAGATATGCCAGTAAAGGGCTGCATGCGGCCCTCGGGACACCAGTTTGACATGCTTGATCTAGGGGGTTGTAACCAAGGGCAAAAAGTGAGGTTCTTTTTATAAAAATATTGGGTATGGCACATTGCGTGATTGAAAGACAAATGGTATGTGACATACTTTGGCAAAATCTTTATTTACAATAAAAGGCTATAATCTGCTTAATCCCTCACCCCCATGCAGTCACAAGAAACACCATGGTAACACCACAGAGGGATGTCTGTTTATTGTCCCTACATGATTTAGTCACAAAAAGCACTATGAAAACAACACACAGGAAGAGTGGCTTCATTTGCTATCACCCTAGCACTATTTTAATTTGGTTTATGAGTGTTTGCTGTCTGCTCTTTCCTCTGATTGCATCTAAATTGAATTTAAATGTATGGATCTCTGTACACTTGTTTCTGACTCAGAACTGCTTGACCTGATACACTCCTGACCTGACAGAGCATCTTTCTAGAGCTTGACTTATTAAATGATTTGTTTGGCCAAGTGCTAGAAGCATACTCTTTTTTTTCGCTATAGCCTAACATTACTCAATCTTTAATAAACAAATAAAAAACCCATACAGACAGTTCCTCAGAGTGGAATGAAATTGTTCCAAAGAAGATAATTGCAAGGTACTATCACCTGTAGGTCTAAAGCTGATAATGTTCCACAATATAAATTATTACAAGAGCAAATTAAAATTGGATCCCCCAGACCTTTTGTTCCTTTCATTTTTCAGTATACCACAGATGCAAATCATATAAAGAGAATTAGTAGTAAACACTGGCATATTGTGAAAGCGGATGGAATATTGGGTCCTACTCTTCCAGATATACTGAAATTTCTGAATAAAAAAGGATAAACTTGAAAGCCCCCTCTGTACTTAGAAACATTTTTTCTTGTATTAATACACATACGTGTGTAACTTATAGAGTTGGTACCTTTAATTGTAACAACAGTAGATGTCATTCTTTTGATTTCATTGTGGAAAAGGAGCTTCAGACAGATATACATGATTATCTGCCCTTGTGCATTGAAATATATTGGGACATGCTAAAAGATGTTTGGCTGTTAGAGCAGGTGAACACATAAGAAATATTAAAAAAGGTCTAACCCACCTGTTTAGTGCTTGCTCATTACAAACTAAAACATGATAAAACCTAAAGGGAAGTTATACATGCTCATGGTAAAGTGCAATCAAAGCTAAGTTTAAATATGAGGCAATAAAGGGACTGGAATACAACCCAATGGGAAATTTATCACCATATTTCAAAATATGTTTCCAAAATACAGCTGGATGCTTGTACCAGGTCTTTAATGAGCAGCATTGTGGGATGTCTTGTAATGCTCCTGGTTGAGAGACCTCAGCAAACCCTTTCACTGGTGGTAAAGAGGCAGTTAGTGCCTCGGGGCCCATAAACTATGTGGACATAATAAGTAACCCCTTATAGTACTACTGACAAGAAAACGGGTCTGCCATCTAACATCCGGCAAGCTTACCTGGAGAAAACAACCTCTGCTAGCAGTAAACCCTGTGAAACTGTTATGAGAGTCACTTGTATGAACCCCTCTGAAACTACCAACATTAGTATGAATAAGCCTGACTTCCACCATAATCCTTACTTCCCAAGTTCAAAGGCACTTAATCACCAATGGGATTGCAGTTGTCTATTGAAAATAGTCCCAATTCATATTGACTCACAATTCTCCATGTGACTGATCCTGCAGGGTGAAATAGGTAGTTAGCCTGCCATGGGTTCCTGCTTCATATTACCTTCTCATCTGAGCATCCACTGATGGTGGACAGTTAAAGATAATGAGAAGGCTGCAGGCCCGAGCTAAGTTCCTAGGTTGTTGTGACTTGGGAGAGTCTGCCTGGGCCATGCTTTGTTGTCTGGGTCCCAATGCAAGTTGACTTAAATTGGCCCTGCATGGTGAAATGAGTATTTAGCCTGCCATATAAGTAGCAAAATAGTTGTATACCAGCACACCCATGGGTAAAATCCAAAAAATGTAGGGGGTGCCTACATACGATTTGTTTTTGTTTTTATCACTGCTATCTGCTTTTAACATGGATGAATAAAGATTTTTTGGATTTTACCCATGGGTGTGCCGGTATACAACTATTTTGCTACTTATGAGGCTTTTTTACCTTGTGCACCCCGCACCTAACAACAAGGGATCTACTATTTGGATTATTCCACACCACTAGCATTTAGCCTGCCATAGATCTCTGTTTTATATAACCACTGTGTCAACTCCTCCTCTTTGCCAGAACAGACTAGGAATGCCCTAGTGTACTGATCCTGTTGCACCTTCGGACTTGTAAAACCAGTCCCTGAATTACAACCAGGTGCTTTCAACATCCCATCTGTCCACCCATGCTAGTGATAGAGTTCAACCTTGGGGGTAGGAGCCAAGCCCATCATACTGGTTCCTGCCATGGCTCCTGCACTGGCTGCTTCTAAATTCTTGTAGGACTGTCTCCTTTCTGGATGCGCATACTGAAGAACATCTGGGTACACCCACCCAAAACACACACACTGAAATCAGTGAATATTTCTGCAATTGCTTGACAAATTAGCAAATTATCCTGTATCGCTAATGTAACTGGAAAATTCCCTAAGCATACCATGTAATTAACATTGCAAGGTTGCATCTAAAAAATATCAGACTTGATTCATTTACCCAGAATGCAGCCCACATAGACCTAAGCACCTCATTTGCATGCACATATAAAAAATTAGTTGACTACATCCTCTGTATTTCAGATCAAGCTGCAAAATTCCAGAATTATGCAGAATAAATACAATTATCAGGTTGCATATCAAATTAGCAAGATGCATCAACTTACCCAGCATGCAGCCCATGTGGACCTGAGCCCCCTCCGTTTGCATGCCAATATATAGAATTAGCTAACTATAACCTCTGTAATTCAAATCAAGCTGCAAAGTTCCAGAAATATGTTGAACGGATAAAAGGATCAGACTGCAACCAATTACCCACCAGGCGGACATAAGCATTTTTGTATTTGTATATATCCTTTGTGATTCAGATCAAACCAGAAAGCCACACATATATGCAGTATCAATAAAATTGGCAGGGTTGCATATAAAATTTTCATGCTGCATCCACTTACCTATCATGCAGCTCATCAAGCCCCATGAGCTTTCTGTATTTTTGTGCACACATAAGGAATTGGTTAAATATATATCCTTCAGGACTCAGAGCAAGCTGCAAGGTTCCAGTCATACAGAACTTTGCAGTGTAAGTTGAATTATCAGGTTGCATCTAAAAAACCTCATGCTGCGTCCAGTTGCCCAGAATTCAGCTCACAGAGGCCTTATTTATGTGCCCACATGAAGACTTAAGTAACTTTGTCCTCTGTGATTCAGAGCAAGCTGCAAAGTTCCAGAAATTAACGGTGTGTAATAAAGCAAAAATTTAGGGTGCATCCATTTATCAGAATTGAACCCAGTCAGGTCTGAGGATTTCCATGCTTGTGCGCACAGAAAAGATTATAAACCAGCGATTGCGAACCTATGGCAGGCACGCATGCCAGAAAGGGCACACAGAGCCCTCTCTGTGTGCACGCGTGCCATCACCACAGCTGCTGTCCCTGATCCCCCAAGCAAGCGAGCAATCTTTCAGTGCAGGCCACGAACCCATCCTGACAGTTTTCACTTGTTGCCAAAAAAGTTCGCCATCACTGTTATAAACTGTATTCTCTGTGATTCAGAGTAAACTGCAAAGTTCCCGCATAGTCAGTGTGTATTACACCAAATTATAGAGGTTTAATAGATATTAATCCAGCCAGGTCTGAGACCTCTATCCACATGTGCACATAGAGTTAACTGTATCCACTGTGATTCAAAGTAAGCTGTACAATTCCAGAAATTGCCAGTGTGTATTAAAGCAAAGCGTCAGGGTGTATCTATTTAACAGAAAAGAACCCAGCCAGGTCTGAGACTTCTATATATACTGTATGTGCACATATAAACCATTAGTTAACTGTATGTGTGATTCAGAGCAAGCTGCACAATCCCTAATAGTCAGTGTAAATAAAACAGCAGCTCTAACAAACAAGAAAAAGAAAGTAGTTTCACTGTTCATTTGCAGCTTTATGTCTGATTCCTGTATTTCTTCAGCAGCCATGCTACTTACCCAGTTCCACTGCAAAATGACCATGAGGACTCCAGACACCTCCCACTTCCTTTTTACCCACACAACCTTCTTCCTATAAACCCCCACCTACTCTTTCCCTACAGTTCCTAGTCCAGTCAATAGCTCCTTACACTATAGCAGGGGATATAGTTATATCTATACCACATACATGTTTTTTTATACATTGATTTTTTTGTATATATATATTTTAGTTTTGTGTAATTCATCTATTTTGAGTAGTATTTTATATTTTTGGTTGACTGTGACAATGATGTCATCTCACTATTCATTTAAAAATACAAAATAAAATGTAAGAATTTCAATGTCAACAATTTTCCTAGAGTCTTCCATCAGCACAGAAATCAGCATGTAAATGTCATTTTATCTTCATCAAAGAATTGAAGTAGCATGAAACAGGAAGAGGGATGGCGCATATGATTATCTGATAAACTGATTTATTTTATTATTTATTATATGACGTCTAAAACCATTTTCTCTCTCTGCCCCCCCCCCCCCCACATCGAGAATTCTGTACCCTTTTATCTTCACCAGGAACATTCCCTCCGCATTTAGACTGTAAGCTCTATGGGGCAGGGACCTCCAGCTTCTGGTGTCAACCATAACCTAGCACTTAAAATGGTGTATCCTTATGATCTTATACTGTATTGTTTAATGCAATTTCCCATGTCTGTATTTTATTCTTATTCTGAACTGTACTGCGTTGCGTATGTTTGTGATGATTTATAAATAAAATTAAGCATACAATTATACATTGTTTCATGTGAGACTTTACAGTTTACTTCTAATAAATGTGTTTTATCAGTGTGCTTAGATCCCTAGCCTAATTTGTGTCCGCGAATACATGCTTGGGTTGTGGGTGAGTCAAAGGGTGGAAACATACTCTTCCTTTTGGGCTATACTCATACTTTGAAGCTTATGAATGAAAGTCTGAATATAAAGATTCAAATTCACATTCATTCACCCCTTCCTGACCTTAGCATATCCAGTAAACTCTGCAATGTGGCCAATTCTCAACCAATTCAGACTCTTACGATAGTCACAGACTTACAGAGCACTTTGCATCACTTTGTGTTCATGCCCATACATAATTCAGCTATTCATCAAGCATTGCCTTTTGTTAAAGGCGAATTCTGCAAGGGGTACTCTGTCGCATTTTCCAAGTTTACTTCACCAGATCAAAGTGGTGAATTAGGGGGATAATACCAGGGCTCATACTGTCTGCCCGACTGCCCTGTGCTACACAAGAGGCATCTTCTGAATCTATTTGCTTCTTCTCTTTGAGAATCCTCTGTGTAGTGAAAAAAAGAGTAGAGAATTTTTGACTTTCAAAGTGTTGTGAACCCAAGTCCCATAAAATATGCTAAATATGCCACTTAGCCTAAAAATCTAAAACCGTGTTACAGATTTTAGTTGAGTACTGCCATATTTATTAACAGCGTTAATCCGTAGATTCTTTTAGAAAAGCATCTTCTGAATATCAATAAAGATATGCCGCATTCACTAAAAGCAATGACTATTTTATATAAATGGACGCTATATGTGATTGAACGAAAATGTATATACATGGAGATCTAGATAGCAATACTACTCAATTAGTGCAGTTAGAAATAATTCTGTGTATCTTTAAAAGGAGACCTTAATGAAAATATTGCATTCAATTTGAAGTCATTGCAAGATTTTGTTTGTCTGTTTTTTTTTTCAACATTGACAACAACTTGATTAATCAACCACAACATTCATTAACATATTCCAATAATTTCATACTGTGCAGTGAAAAATGCATTCTAGATGTTCAATGTTTGTACTGCTTAATCAAAACGCCATATGAATATCTACAGACAAACAGAAACTATAAACAGAGAAGCTGGAAAGATTTCATTCTGGAATCGGACAGATTTTTGTGTGTTAGCACTCTTACAGACACTTACAACATTAACAATTTGGAGATAATGTTTCCTTAGTCCAAGGCGTTTAACACAGAAGCAACAAAACTGAATTTGATTCCTGTGTCTGCTCGGGGTTTTGAGCAAAATGTTCTTTCTGCCTGTGCCTCAGGCGCCAAATCATAGATTATAAGTTGTATTAGGAAGACTCAATATGCCATAAAAAAATTATCTGCTCGCTGATGTGTTAAAGCAATAAAGATACATAAAATTAAAGGTGTTATGTTCCCCCGTGCAGCTTAGAATAAAAGAGAGAAAAAGAAACAATAAAAGTATGAGGACATGAGTCAATAACAGCTTATGTTACAAAGTAAAAACAAAAAGGATTTCTTTACTTGTTTGAAATAAAATGACAAAATACCTAGCGGCCTTCTACTGATATATGGCCCTCCCTATAAATATGATGAGTCGACTTCTACTGATATATGGCCCTTCCTATAAATACGATGAGTGGCCTTCTACTGATATATGGCGCTCCCTATAAATATGATGAGTGGCCGTCTACTGATATATGGCCCTCCCTATAAATATAAGTCGACTTCTACTGATATATGGCCCTCCCTATAAATATGATGAGTGTTCTTCTACTAATATATTGCCTTCCTTATAAATATAATGAGCGGCCTTCTACTGATATACGGTCCTCCCTATAAATACAATGAGTGGCCTTCTACTGATATATGGCCCTCCCTATAAATATGATGAGTCGACTTCTACTGATATATGGCCCTCCCTATAAATAGAATGAGCAGCCTTCTACTGATATATGGTCCTCCCTATAAATACGATGAGTGGCCTTCTACTGATATATTGCCTTCCTTATAAATACGATGAGCGGCCTTCTACTGATATATTGCCTTCCTTATAAATACGATGAGCAGCCTTCTTTTGATGTATGGCCCTCCCTATAAATAGCATTAGTGGCCTTCTACTGATACATCACCCCCCTATAAATATGAAGAGCTGCCTTCTGCCTGGTCCTCCCTGTAAATTTGATGAGCAGCCTTCTATTGATATAGAGACCTCCCTATAAAATATATGAGTGGCGTTCTGCAGATATATGGCCCTGTTTTGCCTAACAAGCAACAAATTAATAAATCACAAAAACTTATAAAATTCAATTAGCAAGGCACTGAATGCAGAACCATTCAATCTGTTATAATATACTGTTGATTATAGAAAATAGCTTATTTAAATGATTAATAAACTCTGAGTTATATTTCAAGAGTAAATAAAAAATATACTGTACATATTAAAATATACAGTATAGTTGATACACTGGTTATATGATTGAATGTAGCTAAGTACAGTTAAACAAGAAAATACTTCACCAAAAGTGTCAAAAACTGCACCTAACTGAAACACACTTGGATTGTGGAAGCCTGTTGAAATCATTCAAGGAGTTCACTTCCAGGAGAAAATTCTTGTTTATGTGTGTAGGTATTTATTCATTTATATAGCGCTACTATATTACGCAGCACTTTACAGAGGTTCATCATTCACTTCAGTCCCTGTCCTGTAGAGCTTACAATCTAGTTTCCCTATTCAGTCACACACATAGACAGACACAGATGTATGTTTTTGGATTGAGGGAGGAAACTGAAGTGCCCAGAGGAAACCCATGCAGATGCGGAGAGTACATACAAATTCCATGCAGATGAAGTCCAGGGTTGAATTGAACCCAGAACCCTAGGTGGTCACTCCATCCTTTTATATTTCTTAGCAAAAAAGATCTGTCTAGATCTTTCTCAATAAAATATTACCCATGAGCATTGGCTACCCAGAGGATTTTCACATTAGCTTGTCTGACTACTCCAAGCATTAGCTAGGTGCCCAGAATTACTGTACTTACCCTTGATCTACCATGGTGTCTTTCTCACTCCATCCATGTCGATGTACTTGTCTTAATGATAACAATTTGAGTAGATGATAACTTGCTTGTGAAAGAATGTGAAGTAACACAAGCTGGCACAGCCTTGTGCAGCCTTCATTCAAAAATTTGAGCAGAAAACAGCTAATGTAACTTGTTATACACATACTCGGTAGTCACCATTATGTTTTGGCAATACAGGCCCTCCCAATAATATGATGAGCACTCTTCTATTGATATTTGGCCCTTCCTATTAATATAATATTCAGCTTTCTGTTGATATACGGTTCTATAATATGATGATTGGCCTTCTCTTGATACATGGTCCTCCCTAGAAATATGACGTCCAACCTTCTACTGATATATGGCCCTTTCACTTTTTACTTCAAGCAGCAGCTGCCAAGGCAAATGGTATTATTTTCTTATTTTTGTCATTTATACCCAGTTTCTTACAAAGGCTGCTTCTCTTTCTCTTATCTACTTGCTTTTTCCGCAATCCAGTTGGAATCTTTAGTCAAGTGATCCACTGACAGGCTTTAGAATTCCTCAATAATGTATTATGCTTGTAATTTACTTCGCTTGTTCTTTATTACGCACGTTCGCTTGTCTGTATTGTAACTGTGTTGTTTTATTGTGCAACCTTGTGGCGCTTTCTAAATATAAATACAGATACATGCATACATCAGTTGGAAATTTTGCAGATGTGCAATGTTACACACCAGAAGAGGAGGAAGGGCTTCTGTACGAAAGCGTCTGTAAACTAAAAAATAAAAAGGGGTTAATAAGTTATATTGTGAAAATCATTTATGTAACAGTGCCAATTGGATATGTAATATATCTCCTTCATGAATCTTGCCGTTTCTTTACCCACCTGTATGTTTGAGATTGCTAACCTACTTTTTTGAGATTCCTCCTTATTATAATGTCCTGTAGTCTTCTGATGATAAAAGAAAAGAGACTTTGATAATCCATCTGTACTTACTCATTACCTTATTCTCATCCTGTTAATCCACCCATTTTATTTTACCTAAACTTAAGAGATTTCGGCCAATGGATAAAGTAAATATTTTGCTGCTGACTGCTTGGTATTGCAAATGGTTTGTTAGATTTATAACTGAAGTCTTGTTGTCATTTTGCATTGTAAACCATCACTTTGCATTCATTTGGTTTGTTATTGTCTTTTTCAAATTGATATAAATATTTAACTCCGTTTTTGTCGGTCATTTGGCATCATTACTGACCATGGGATTTGTGTTAACTGTTATTTTTCAGATCATTGGCTTTTAACTGGACGCTTTGTTTTGTAACAGAGATACTGGTTCATTTCAGTGGCATTTAGTGCAACCTGACGTACCCCGTAAGGAAGCAGACAATGTTATTCTTCTACTCTTGAAGGAGCTTAGTAAAATGGACCATACTATTTTGTACATACTATGTCTGTGCCTGCTTTCATGCATTTAATTAGATTTAGGACAATTCTTTAAATGAATTCTGTGTTATGACCTTGTCATTTTATTCTTTCACGGGTTTGTGGGACATAAGTATTATATTTGAAAGTATTTTAGGATTCTTCGTTCTAATTTATTATTGATACTTATATCCCTTTGATAATCTATCTTGTTTTGTGTTGAAAAAAAAAAGACAATAGAAAAATGCAAGGCAATGCTAGAATCTTTTATTTCAATTGGAAGCTCTCTTCAAGCAGACATAAAGACCAAGGCATGGTCGGCTTCGTTCAACATGCAGAGTTTGCTTTAAAAACAACACTTTGACATCTCTGCTATGCATAGAACTCCAACAATTGCACCCACTGATTGTGAAATCTCCATTTTTAGGATATGATTGGCAGCAACAGAACATTTCATCTGCCTTTATCTATGACTTTGACAAGCAAAAAGAAATATGTGAAATGTTTCAAAATACAGAGTGAATGATAACAAAATAAATGCATTAGGCATTTCGAGGTTTGCCAAAATATATGAGGAGAAAATGTATTTCAGGATGTAAATCTGTTATGCTTTACTGAAAATAATAGATATTTGCTATTTATTACTGTAGATTTATTTTTCAGGTGTTCAACAAATGTTGGTCATTCCTGTAGTTTTAATTATTTGTAAATTTGGGATGAATTTTTGGCCTAATATTAGCACTTAATGCTGCATGAATTTTTCCTAAAATAAATTTCCATTTTACTTCATGCACCAATATTGGTGTTAAAGATGAAACAATGCTAAATATTTTATCCAAAGTAGTTTCAAGTGTAATAATATTATGGGGGAGCAACCAATAACAAACAAAAGATTATTAGGACATTTGCATAGCTCCGGTTGCAACCGGCATTATTTTGGGGTAAATTTGGGGAAGGGGTTAATTCATTCATACTCTTCTAAGGCTGAAGCAATGGTTGGAAAGCCATCCACAAAACTATTTTATATTTGTAAATATGGTACTCACATTTTTATTATCACATAAAGGACAATAACATGTGCCTATGTTGACACAGCAAAGCAATCTTAATGGCACTGAAGATTTGTTTTAATAAATACATCAGCCTTGCCTGATTTAATTGAAAGATTCCTATAGTCAGACTTAAAGGACTATTTCACCTTTAATAAATAATTATAAAATTCATTTTTACCCTGCATTTTCCATATTTGTAAAACTGATTCTGTATTTCTGTAGCACTTATTACACATTTCCAAGTTTATTGTCAGCTGCCATAAGTGTACAGTGACTACAAATAATTATTCATAATATTAATAATTGAGCAGACATGCTAAAAATATTGTGCAGGACATACTTGTGTAAGGTGAATTTTTTCTAAGAATGTACAATGGTATCACAGTATCATACATGTAGACATGTAGATGTACTTATGTACCAAATATTAATGTATTAATGGGTGTGTCTATGTGGGTGGTGGGAGACAGAAAGGTGTGGAGAACGCTGATCCATAAAGTGACCAAGAGTTGGCTGCGACTGAACGGATAATCATCAGTCGCCATCATCATCTATGTGGGCCAGATGTCAAGTCTGATCTATCTGTATATCACTTTAAATTAGAAATAGATGGTAACATTATTAATATTCATGATAAAGGAAGTTTAGTGCATTTTCAGTCTTGATCCTAACAATAAGTATATTTTACCCTCAAACACAGAAAAATACCTATTGGGGATCGGCTGGACAGGACTGAGATTGTATAACATGTTATATCTGGGCATTTTTTATATTTTTATATTAACATGTTCAGGTATGTTTTTTACATGGTGAATTTATTCAGGCATTGAGTTCACCACCTCTGACATTCAGGGCATCGACTCTTGTAACATCTTCAATGATTCAGTAATGAATCAATTTTTAATTGCTGTAAACAGACTTTGTCATCTACAAGGACAATTGTGATACTGATGGTACTGCCTCCTGCCCCCTGTTCCATCTGACTAAGGGGTGGCAGGAATAGGGGAATCAAGATTATATTCCCAATGAATTCAGTAGCAAAGATGACTTAAATAATATGGCTGATGTTGAATGACTGAAAGCGTGTGATATCATATAACTAAAATAGAAAGTCAGGGATATTGTTCATTAATATGTAAAATATAACTCTAATTCCTGATATCCCATTTGCTTAAAAGTCAAGTATATAAAAACATTCCAGATATAAACGTAATATCATATGGATTTTCTTATTTTTTTTCATTTCTTTTTGGTGTTCCCTTTTTGTACAAAATATACCACTTTTGTATAATCTGAGTCATTAGAGTCTGACAATAAAAAGTTCTTATAGCGCACAAGCTGAATTGCCATTTAAAATCTTGAACTTTGTCTTAAAGTTTACAATGATACGGTTTCCCATACAATAGACATATCAAATGTATAAGGCAGTCTAATTTGCACTACTTATGAAACAGTTACAAATGTCAAATGGATTTCTCAGTACTCAGAAGGGGGAGAGATTAAAGGAATATATAAAACTATAATATTCATTCGAAGGCTCTCCAAATGTCATAAAATGGAACAACACAGCTGATGTGTAGGGATAATAGAGAAAAGCTTTTTCTCAAGTTTGTCATAAAGAGAGGAAAGAAATAGAGTCCTGGAGGAATTACACAGAATCTGGAATAAAAGCAAAGGTAATATAGTGGAACACTGTGATTATTTCCAAGTTCACTCAGTCAAACTGGTATTAAATATGTAGGTCCGCAGTATTTCAAACACGGATTTACGGAACTGTGTTTTCAAGTCAGATACTGTAAATGGCGGTTTGTAGGAATTTAAAATACTGTAATGAAGAGACGTATATAGTTTTTGTGTTAGGGAGCTAGGAATGGTGTAGAATTAAAAAAAAATATTGAATCCTTTTCCAAACATATTATTACTCATTTTTGTTTCGGAGCAGTAAAGGCCAGGGGAAAGTTAGCTTTAAATGACCTTGTTTTTCAATACGCCTTATACAGTATGTCTTTTATACCTTCAGTTGTATCTGTGAGTGGAATTCAAGCAAATACTTTTTTATTTATTCTCAGTATATATTCCAAAACAAATTCATTTGTAATTTAGAATTGCTTTGCTTTGTTTTCCTGCTACTAAACTATCACCCAGTGAAGATGGTATGGAGTATGTATGTATGTATAATTGTATGTATAATATTATTTATAAAGCGCCACAAATATACGCAGTGCTGTACAGTTCAGAATAAAAATAAAATACAGACATGGGAAATTGGAGTGTTTTGGAATGGTGCAATGATGTACTTACTGCCTAGTAATATATTCAATATGTAGTTGTAACAATTCAGCTTTTATGTATTTTACATTCCTTTCACCAGTCAGTGAGGACTGAGCCCTTCTGAACCCATCTCCAGCCAAAAACACAGTGGAATTTCCATACACTGAACTGAAAATCTAAACACTATAGGGGGTTATTCACTAAAGTCCGAATTGTTGCGTATAGGTGCGAATTCGCCAGATAAAGACAGTCTCGATAGGCTGCTACTGTCGCAGTCGTGGCTTTATAATGAGAATATTGTCGCAGTTGAGACTTTATTATGGGAAAATTGTCACGACTTTATAATGGGGAAATTGTAGCGGATTTGCTACGGGAATCCGCTGTTTGTGAATTCGACAGTCAAATTCGCACATTATGGAATAACCCCCATGTGACTAAATAGCAACTTTTCGTTGCTTCTGTTTAAAGTACAACAACAGACAAAAGGCCTCCTTTGTTACCTAAATATTTAATAATAAGATAGTAATATTGATATATAAAGCTTGTTATATCTTCCAGGAACTCTGTCTGTCCCCCACTGCTTTTGTCTGACACAGGATATGTAATTTTAATTTAGGACTCACCCCCTGTGATGATTTGTATTGCCCCACCTCTACACTGTTGAGAATGAGATGCAGTATTCAGGTTATTAGAAACATACTAGATTTTATTTGATATCTAGTTGGGGATTAAAGAAGGTCTAGGCAGAGTTTCAGAAGGAAGGTTTTGTGTTTTTGTTTTGGATGCTGTTAGTCATGTTACTCAGGGGGTTGTTCAATAAAGTCCAAATTGTTGAGTAAAGGTGTGAATTCACCAGCTAAAGACAGTCGCAGTAGACTGCTAACTGTTGCAGTTGCGTATTGATAATGAGAATATTGTCGCAGTCACGACTTTATTATGGGAAAATTGACACAATAGTAACATTAAAAAAGTGCAAAATTGACACTGCAAAACTGCATTTTACATAGCTTTCAATGAAAGGCCTTTTCAATTTTAACTATTTTCGATATCGCCGATTTTTTCCATTGTAAAACATTATGGGACTTGGAAGATGTGTGCAACCATCTCCCATAAAGAATTAACGTGTTTTCACCATCCTCAATCTGGGCAAATATTTTTCTGCAACAAAATTTTAGTGGAAATTTGATATCGACTTAACTTACTGAACTATTATTTGACTTTGAAAAATATCCCCCTTTGACTCAAGCTCAGGGAGAAGTTTGCTAAGGTGTTTTTGCCCGTTTTCACCTGTTCTTTTGCCAATTTTTTTTTACATGCAACCAGGCGAATACTTATATTAGTACAAAAATGAAAAAATTCAGGTGAAAAATGGGCAAAAACAGCCAAAAAATGGGCAAACACGCCTTAGTAAATTTCACAATGTGTTGTATAAAATCCAAACAATTAGTGAGGGACACCTGCTCTTTAGGTTTGTACACAATCTTGATTGGTGTTAGCGGTCCTAGATCAGCTGCTTGCTTCTCCCATGCAATACCCTGAATACCCTGACGGTTTGTATAAAATCCAATTTGGTGTAATTTATCAATCTCTGTGATAGCAAAGCACACAGAAAAAAATATCAGTCTGAATAAGCAAATTTTACAAAGTGCCCATGCTAGACTGGTAACTTCAGAGATGAGAGGAGTAGGAGGTGACAATACCGACCCATACCCAAAGAGAACTTGGCGCTAGCAAACACAGAGCGCAGAGTCAAAGGCACACCCGGTCTTCTTCCAGAGCCCCCGCAAGGAGGTTAGGATTTGGCAGCGGTGCTATGCCCAGGTCACGGCCTCTGAGTTTGCTGTCCTCAGATGGGACAGGGAACAGATAGCATAGAGCGTGGTCAATATTCAGGCAAAGGTCAATACTGGTAACAGGCAGGAGAGGCAAGGAGGCAGTATACAAGGTCTTGGGTAGGTAGAGTTCAGACAATGTCGAAGGGCAGGCAGGGGTCATACATGGAAACTCAAAAGAGACCTATAATCGGGTGCAAGAGTGAGTGTCTGGCGGTCTTAAATAGGTGCTCTGGTGGGACCGCGTCTGTGACGCAATTCCGCAAAGCGCGGTCGAGACTGTGTACATCGCCACTTTGACTTAAGAGTAAAAGAGAGGCAGGAACACTCCACCCGTGGCTAGTAGGAGCACAAGATGGCGACCACGACAGATGCCGACGCCGGATTGTACCAGAAGTGAGCAGGTAAGTACTATTCCTAACAGCCCATTTGTAGGAAATTCATACATTTACAGAATATTTTGCACTTTGGTGAATACTCCCTTTAGTTCTGGAATGAGACAACCAATAAACAGGCATTACAATGTGATAATAATCAAGAGAAACCAGAGAGAGTAAAGCCTGATGATTGGACAGGTCATTTAAGTAAACTTTTGCATCACAGGACATTTTGACACAAATATATATGACAGACCATTTACTAAATGGGGAAATTTATAATGGTCTTTTTGACCTTTACATTGCGTTTATTTAGGGCTGATAAAAAAAATGGCGATATCGAAAGAGATCGATAGTGTTTTCAGTGAAGTCTCATTTAGTTTACAATCCATATTGCTGATGTTTTTCAAAGGGGAAATCAAAGATGACCCTGGCAAAGTGGCAGGTACCAGTTCTTATAAGAAATAGTGGGTTTTTCTTCTGGGTGAAAATATTGGTCTTATTGTGCATTTGAAATATTGACATCAGCAACGGTGTAATATATTAGCCATGTTTAGTGCTAATTCAAAAGAATTTAAGCAGTCTAGTAAAAAGATTTAGAAACGTCCCCATAAAACTGCTGTTTCCTTGGTGTTTTCTTAATAAAACAAATATCAGTGAAAATTGCCTGTGCAAAATGACTGATTCACAATGAAACACACAAAAAAAAAAACACTAGCAAAGC